>JAAOAW010000133.1:0-76834 GCA_013186925.1 Fusarium succisae | reverse complement strand
GATCGTCTACAGCGGGTACGGTGTTGATTAGTGGAAATTATGGGGTACACGTGACAGAGCCGCTGGGGTCGTAACACGATCTCCTCCCTTCCTGGGCCTTGTCCTCGAGGCCTGGTTAACACATCCGTCTGTTGGTTGTCCCTGGTAAGCCTAATTCTGATTCTGTAAACCCCTTAAAATGTCTAACCGCGTGTCTAAAATTAAGAAAACTTCGACCGAAAACCGCAAATCGCTTCACATCTTAGTTACGGCATTTAGCAATCCAATCATGCCTTGTTCCAACTGTGTCCGTCGCAAGATGGAAGAGTCCTGTGTCCTTAATCCTGCGAAATCGAATCGCTGCAAGCCTTACGTTAAGTCCGGGACTTCGTGTAATAGTCATGGTTTATCCGTAGTAGCTAGTAAGCTTCCTTGTGAAGATATGAAATGTTTTGTGGGTATGCTGACATGACGTTAGCTCGAAAGATTATTGATGAGAAACGTCGTCTTGAACGTAAAGAGGAGACTGCCGAGGACAAACTCGTTGCTCTCCAGGCTGAGTCTTCTCGCATTCATCAGGCCATGACTACTCAGTTTGCCAAGATTACTCGTTTACGACGCCAGCGTCGTTAGGTAGAGGTAAAGGGTCTTGACATGATCCAGCGCGGCCTTAGCTCTATGGACGAGCTTGAACGTGCCGAACAAGATAAACAGGCTGCTCTAGAGGGTGCTATGATTAATGGTTCTTTTCGGGATTGGTCCGCGGTTGCAGAGCAGTCTAAATGGGATTCTCTGGGTTTGGGTGCCTTCCTTGATTCTTCCGGTGGAAATTCGTCAGGAGTCGTTAGGCATTAGCGAGGTATTTGGGTGGTTTCTATGTGTTCTCGCTTTCTGGGTAGTCTTTCCATTTTACTAGATATTCTCGTTTGCCGTTTTCTATTCGTGTCTTTCTAATTGCTTCTGCTTCGTAGAGCTCTGGTCCATCGATTTCCTCTGGCTCGTTGCCGATTTTGACGTAGATTGTATCGGCTGCTGATTCAAGTAGTGCTATGTGGAAGACTTTGTAGAGCCTGACCTTCGCGGGTAGGTCCAACTTGTAGTTATTCTTCGAAATCTTCCTAACTATCTTGTAGGGTCTGATATATTTAAAATCAAGCTTGTAGCTTGGTCGTTTCGTGGTAATGTTTTTTATAGATAGGTATACCATGTCTTCCTCCCTGAAAGTTGGTCCTTCTAACCTTTTAGAGTCATAGTACCGTTACATCCGTTTGTTGACGAATTCCAGTTCTATTCGGAGTTCATTATGTACATTCTTTAGATCCTCGCTCTTGATTATAGCTGCAGGGTTAACAATTTCGGTTTCTCGTGCGTCGTAGTATGCTTTTAGTGTGTAGCCGAAGTTGGCGTCCGAGGGTGTGAGCCTAGTACTTTCGTTATAGGCGGTGTTATAGGCTAGCTGGGCGCATGGTAGCTTCTCGACCTAGTCGTCTTATTCGTAGTTAATATAACACTGTAGGTACTGTTCCACTACTTGGTTTATTCGTTCTGTTTGTTCGTCTGCTTGAGGTCTGAATGCTGTCGTAAGTCTGTGATTGACTCCTATGTAGGCCATTAATGCTTGCTAAAACTTACTAGTAAATGTTATACCTCTGTTAGTAAGGATTTCTTTGGGCAATCCTCGTTCTTGTACTATCCTGTCGTAAAAGACATAAGCCATTTTTTCAGCGTCCGTGTCTTCCCTGTAGGGTACGTAGATTAAGAACTTCGTAAGTCTTTTAACGATAACCATAATACTGTTATAGAAGATTCCGGTTGAGGGTTCTTCTGACTACAGTAATTTAGTAATGAAATCCATCGTGATTAAGCTCTATGGTGCTTCTGCTACTTTAAGAGATTGTAGTTCTCCGTAAGGCTTATGTTATCGTGCCTTTATTCTTGCGCAGATATCACATTATCTAATAACCTTCTCTACCATAGGTCGCTTGACCTGGTATCCGTATTAAAGGAGTCTCTTTAGGGTTTTCGTGACTCCTTGATATCCGTGCGCTGGGTGTCCGTGGAATTTGCATATGAATTCCTCTGGTTTGCCTGGGATTTCCTTAATAGTTGCCGTTTATATCCATCCCAGTATTTGCATTTATTGAGTGAATCTGTATTCTCTTTTTTCGTTCTTCTCCAGTACTTGTTCCTTGGCTTTTATAGTACCGGTATTATAGTCTGGTCTGCGACTAATTGCATCTGCTCTACCGTTCTCTGATCCCTTGCGGTGAATGATTATAAAGTCAAATTCACATAGGTATTCTGCGTAGTATAGCTGTCGTTGGTTAAGTTCGTGAGTTATGGCAAAGTATGATATGTTCTGGTGGTCAGTGTAAACCTTAACCTGGTACTTACTTCCCATGAGATAGTGTCTAAACTCCTTAAAGCAGTTAACAATTGTTAAGAATTCCTTGTTGTAGATAGGGTAGTTAAGCTCTGCTCCGTGCAGCTTATGTAAATAGAATGCAACAGGGTGCAATCTTCCTGCGTCGTCTCGTTGACCGATTTGTCCTCCTAGAGCGAAGTCCAATAAGTCTATCTCTAGTTCGATTTCCTTGTCTAGGTCAAAGATAGCTAACACTGGTCTGCTGACAATAGCTTCTTTGAGTTGTTCGAAGGCTGCCTGAGCCTTGTCGTTCTATTCGAAGGTCTTGTCCTTCTTAATGAGTTCTGTCAGAGGATTCGCAACCTTGCTAAAATCCTTGATAAATTGTTAATAGTAATTGGCAAAGCCTAAGAAGGCTTGCACTTCCTTGACGTTATTAGGTGTCTTCTATTCTGCTACTGCGGAGATTTTCTTTTCTTCTATACTAATTTCTCCGGGTGTAATGGTATATCCTAAGAAGTCTACCTTCATGACGTGAAAGTGACTTTTTTCTGGTTTAACTAGTAGCTTGGCATCTTGTAGTGTTTTTAAAACCTTATGGACGTGTTCCTTGTGTTCTTCTTCGTTATCCGAGAAGATTAGGATGTCGTCTAGGTAACATACTACAAAGATATTAAGGTACTGTTAAAGTAACTTATTTGTATTACTTACTATAATTAGTAAGAAGTTAAATTTATACTTTAGGTATAGGTTAACCCCAGGTTCAGTATCGGCCTCAGGCATTCACAAACATACAAGCTTAGCGTCCTCAATAACGTCAGCCTCCCCGTAACCGAAGCTATGCCAAATTCCCAATTGCCCTCCACACGCCGCGATCACTCCATGTCTAGTACCATTAGCGCCGAGGAAAAACCCTTGGCAAGCATATGGAATTGTCTCACCTGCAGACGCCGTAAAGTCCGCTGTGATCGAAATAACCCATGCTCACACTGCGCGAGGAATGGAACGCCATGCATCTACCCGCAGTCCGGCCGGCTGCCTCGTCGGCCCCCAGCCAGTACCGTGAAGGAACACCCGGAAGGACAGTCACATGACCTTCTAAGCCGAATCAGACGACTTGAGGGTATGGTCAACACGTTCATTTTGGAGCCGGAGCACGGCAGCATGCCTAAGCTTCCTGGAAATGCACCGAATGATGGAAATCCACCAACGGCGGAGGCGGGGTTCCATACTGAGGCGTCGCAATCAAAAAGGGAAGCCAAAGAAGGGTACCAACCTGCAGGATTCCTTGTGTCCGGGGAAGATGGCAAACTGTATATCGACGGGGAATTCTGGTCTACAATTCGTCAAGAGGTATCTTAAGAAACCCCGCTAAGTGACAACTCGTTCGCTTTGCAAATCAGCTAACGCGAGCCAGGTCAGAACTATTCGCGAAGCTTTTGAAGCAGAAGAGGGAGACGACGAACAGACGAACCCGCTACCTTTGCATTCCATGGCGAGCCGCTCGACTTCATCTTTGAAAGGCAGCTCTAGCAACCACTCAACATGGATCTTCCAGTCACCATATTCCTTTGGAGTTACAAATATTGGAGATTTGCTTCCTATGCCGTCTCAGATGCTCTTCACCTGGCAGGCTTACATTGAGAACATAGATCCTTTCCTCAAAATCGTTCACGTGCCCACTATTACCGAGGCTATCAATTGCAGCAAGTGCCGTCTTGCTGACATGGACCCAGCAATGTGCGCTTTGCTCTCTTGCATCTCCTTCGCTGCTATAACCTCCCTGACGGAGGAGGAGGTAGCGTTCCCATCCCACGTCTCCATACGATGCATGCTAATGGTCATTGACAGGTTTTGCTCAACTATAATGTCGATAAGACAACCCTGTCTCTGCGTTTCCGTGCTGGTGCCGAGTCGGCTCTTGCCCGCGCAGACTTTATGAACACGGCGTCGCTGACGACTATTCAAGCATTCACCATCTTCCTTAGTGTACTGCATTGTGAGGAGTCCACTCGTTTCGTCTGGTCTCTCACGGGCACGCTCATTCGCCTAGCCGTATCTCTCGGTCTGCACATGGATGGATTACAGCTCAAGGGCATAAGCCCTTTCGAAATTGAAATGCGTCGGCGAGTTTGGTGGCATATCTGCTTTCTTGACTCTCGGACTGGCGACAACCAGGTCCACGATGCGCAGATTCCCGAGACACTGTTCAGCACCAAACCCCCGAGCAACGTCAACGACAAAGACATGAATCATCTCATGACAGAACCCGTCATCCCTCGAGAAGGGCCAACAGACATGTCGATATGCCTGGTTCGATGCCGCGTGTGGCAAGTGATCCGTGCCATGTGTGATTCCGGCCAGCATGCGGGTACTGACGATACTGCCGACGGGCGATCCAAGCTGGAGAGTTCCCTCAATATCGTCCGAGCTTTCAGGGAGAGTCTGTTGAGCCCTCCATCAGCTGCCTGGAGCGAGAACTTGGAGCGCGACTGGTTCCTCCGCATGATGACAGAAGTAGTAGCTTCGCGTCTGGAGCTCATGGCTAAGTACCAGGATTTGGTTGTTAGAAATCTGGATCCAACATTTCAGACAGACCTATTTAATCTGGCGGTAAAAGTTGTAGATTTGGCTCATAAACTCAGAAAGTCCCCGTCCATGTCCAAATGGGCCTGGCTTTCCCACGGATTCTTCCAGTGGCAGCCTCTTATTATCGTCCTTAGTCACATATGCGCTGTACCGTGGGGAGCTACCAGCGAGAAGGCTTGGACGATAGTAAGGGAAACCATTGGCACTATGTCGTTAGCTATTAAACACGAGCCCTTGTGGCAGCCATTGCAGAGGATGCTATCAAGAGCCCAGCGGCACCGCGCGTTAAGCATGGAGTTGGCTCCTCCTACCGCCACCATTACATCGGTACCAGATCCCGAGATCACGGCCTCATACTGTCCACAGGAACTTTCGGTTGCTTCCAACACTTCACACATAGAAGGCTGGCCAGATGAGTGGACATTTAACATAGAGGACACGAGCAGCAGTGGCAATCCTACTGGCGATGGCTTCATGAACTTGGATTCGTTGGCGGATGAAAAATGGGCGGACCTGGCGCAGTGGATAAACTGGTAGAGGCCCGGAAGCTATATAGTACTCAGTTGGTGTGTTATATATATCTGGCCATATGTAAATAGTATGAACATTTTCGGTAGCCACCCACCTAAAAGTCTTATATAATCAATCTTGTATTGTGGACCCTGCCCCTATTTAGAAGTGCCTAAAAGAAAATGCTTATATTAACCTAAATGCCTTTCTTTGCATTAGCATAACATTGTAAATTCTCTCACCTTTAAAAAATAGTTTATTGGTAAATATAATATATATTTTTTTAGAAAACTTATTCATAGTATAAATTATATTATATATGGTAGGGAGCTATTTACCTTTCCAAGCCTTACTTACTAACTCTTTAACGCCGTGGACTTTGATATCGGGGAAATCCTGCTGGATATCATGGGCTGGTGTGAGATTAAAGGTACCATTATTGAACATAAGACCAAAGGTAGTCAGGAAGCCCTGGAACATCTGTTTGGGAAGAAATGAGTATATCTGTGGGTGGCTGGGCAGCTCTGTGACAGAGAACGTCTTTAGTTTCTCGACCTAGTCATAAGGCACCTTAAACTTTAACACCCTTTACCTCTTCAGAAATAGCAATAAGCTCACTCCAAGAAGTAGCCTGGGATCCACACGGTGTATTCAAGCGAGGTGGATGCCAGGGCGTCTACCACGTC
The DNA here is from genome assembly GCA_013186925.1 of Fusarium succisae. Taxonomy (NCBI): domain Eukaryota; kingdom Fungi; phylum Ascomycota; class Sordariomycetes; order Hypocreales; family Nectriaceae; genus Fusarium; species Fusarium succisae. Next base: position 70,705 of record JAAOAW010000133.1, on the reverse strand, counting down.
AAGTTTGCCTTTGGCCGGAGGGAAAAGCTTAACCATCCTGAAAGAAGACAGAGATTAGCTATCAGGCGTCACTAGAGATGGTTGGAACCCTAAAAGGAAATAGAGGTAACATACTCTGGCGGGTACTTGATGCCCCAAATACTAGGGATAAATCGTTTAGTGGGTTTGGAGGCATCCGATGCGGCGATGAGGTTGAGTTCTGGCTCGATTCCGGTCATTGTGTTAAATAAAGAGTTAACCACCACGACATTGGCCTCCTCGAGCGATTTCGTCAGGGACTCAACATTCGTGTAGTCAACAGCCAAGATGGGGGCGCCGATTAGTTTGGCTTTCGCGGTGTCGACCTGCACCTCATATACATGAGATGACTGAGGGCAACAGTGGAGTCATAGCCTACCTTGCGAGCCAATATAATGGGGGTGAACTTCCCATCGGCAAGAATAGCCTCGACAATGGTGCGGCCTAGGTTGCCACTGCCACTAGCAACTGCGACGACGTTAGCCATATTATGCTGAGAACATGATAATCTTTAAAAGAGAAAAGGATAGAGTGAGTGAGCGTGTATGTGGTAAAAAGAGGACTGATGCTCTACTCGTATTGCTAGGTATTTACATAATCTACACATGCTTCAGTGGATGCTAAACGCTGTCAAGTGGGAAACAGACTATGTGGAGCAGATCAAGGATGTGAATGATTCATTGCATCGCCCTTGAACCTTAGGCTCAAGCTATACCATTTTAGGTTAGAATATTTTAGGCCGACAGCGAGGCCGAGGCCGAGGCCGAGCCTTGGCTTAGAAAGCACTACGGCACCACCAATGAGACAATCAGACAATTCCTCCTTGGTAAGCACGCCTGCTAGAACTACGCTGGCTTGTGATGTATGTCGATGAAAGGGGTCAAGGGCTAGACGACTTATTCTGGTTTGAGACTGGGAACGAAAACTTGGTGGGACGGACTAGATGACCGTCTTGAAAACACAGAGATACAGCCCTTTCCCTCTGCTAACTTCGAGAGGCTTTGCTGGGCCCCATAGCCGTTTCTTCTGACCTACTACGAATTATTTACCAATAGACCACCTGCTCACTGCCACCATGAAGTCCGTCGCGATCATCATCACCAGCACTCGTGCCGCCCGCATTGGGCCTGCAGTGGCCGGTATCGTCAAGAACATCATTGGCAAGCACAATGACTCCAGCAAGATCGGGCTGAACCTGGTCGACCTGGCCAATCTCAAGCTTCCCGTCTACGACGAGGGCTGCCAACCCGCCATGGTGCCCTTCAAGGCTCAGTTCCAATTCGAGCATAGCAAGGCCTGGAGCGCTGAGATTGCCAAGCATGACGGCTGTATGTTTGTGATTCCAGAGTATAACTACAGCCTGCCCGGAGGCACCAAGAACGCCATAGACTACCTTATGAATGAGTGGAAGGGCAAGCCCGTGGCCGTTGTGAGCTATGGCATCCATGGTGGCAAGCATGCCTCCGAGACAGCGTATGAAGTGCTGTCTCGAATGGGGCTGCGCGTTACCCCAACCAAGCCCCAGCTTACCTACCATGACGGCGCGGGACCCGACATGTTTCTCGCTATGGATGGTAAACTTGATGATGACACGAGAAAGAAGATGGAGGCCGCTGAGCAGCTCATTTCAGAAGCCTTTGGGGAGCTCAAGGATGCTTTAGCCAACCCCGAGTTGTACGTTCGACCTCACGCTTGGTAGGGAGCTCCAGGAGTCACTCTAACCATACATCTGCCACTTCATCTAGATAGAGGATCCAGGATGAATATGAGATATTAGAGATTGACTCTTTGAATGCGTAACTATAACCCTGAATCAGACAGTGTGTTGTCTTGCGTTGAAGCCTGTAGGTCACAATGGCAATGTAGATTGGAACGCATAGTTGAACCCCTGGGAATCACAACTAGATTCATAAGAAGAGCACTGGACTATACCTCACATTGCATATAGAACAGTACGTAGAACACAATGCAACAGGTGCATAGTTACAGGGATGGCTTTGACCGCAGACTGCGTCCGCGCTGAGATGTAATATCGGACCGTTCTAGACACGCGCCAATCTGCAAGTGTATTTGTAATATATATTGTTACATAAGCGGAACTAGCATATAATTTCGGCCTCCGTTGGGGAAACAATAGCTGTTCGGCGCTTCAAACTTCCGTAATTATTAAGTTTATAGAAGTGAGGTTTATCTATAAAGATGCTTCGCCCTCACCATGAAAGACTCAAGACAACACACATAAAGACTATCACTTCCACCTTGAACAAATCATCCAAGTCCTTAAGCCCGTATCACACTTATAAAAATGGCTTCTTTCCAGAACATTGCTCTTCTCGGCGTACGACTAACCCCTGGAATCTCCCCCACACTATATAACACTACTGTTACTAACACACTATGGCGTATAGAAAGGTCTTGTAGGCTCTTTTGTTCTCCAAGAACTTGTCAACTCGGGCTTTTCGGTAACACTGCTTAGCCGTTCCGAGGGCAAGGCCGATGACCTCCCTGCAGGTGTCAAGCTTATCGCCGTCGATTACAACAGCCAGGAGAATTTAGAATCCGCTTTGCAGGGCCAGGATGTAGTCGTCTCTACAATTTCTGGAGCAGCTGTTCCCAGTCAAAAGGTTATTATCGACGCCGCCATCAAGGCGGGCGTGAAGCGATTCATCCCCTCCGACTTTGGCGGTGTCTCTACGGACCCAGCGGCAGCCCACTTACCCCAGAATATTCCGTTTGTAGAGATACAGAAATATCTTCGATCCAAGGCCAGCGAGATCGAATGGACCATCTTCGCCATTGGGGCGTTCACCGATTTCGTGGTCAATTCGCCTCTTTTCTTCGACTGGGAAAATAAGTCCGCGGAGCTGTGGGAGAAGGGCAACACTCGCCTTTCCACGACTAGCATTGCTGGCGCCGCAAGGGCTATTGCTGGAGCCCTGAAGAACCGGGAAGAAACAAAGAATCGGGTCCTATACGTACACGAGATGGTCATAACGCAGGCTCAAGTACTCGAATTGGCGAAGAAGTACTCTCCGGGTGTTGAATGGAAGATCTCTTATGTTGAGGATAGTGATGCGGAGTTGGAAAGGCTGATCAAGAAGTTTACGGAAGAATCTAGCTTGCCCAACTTGCTTGCAGTACTCAAAGGGACTGCTTTGAGCGGGAAGTATCACAGCTCCTACGATAAAGTGGATAACAATCTTGTGGGCCTCACTGAGCTGACTGAGGATGTTCTTGATGGTATGTTTGCTAGGCAGTTTAAGCAGTAAGTATATACTACTAAGGCTTACAAGTAGATATTAAAGTAAATAAAATTCCTATTTATTACTTTAGTTACGAGGAAAGAAAACCCAGGACCTTGACCCTAAGCGATGAAGGATTTAGGTAAAATTAGCCTAAACGTATGGTACTCTTTGCTAAGTTTATTTTAACACCCTATATCAAGGTACGATGTTTTCTTGCTCTCTGAGGGAAAACACCGGAATAACAATAACCTTCGCTGATTAAGGAAGTCGTCTGTTGACTCCATATCCGTGATTTACATCTCTCTCACTCAACCTTCGAGTCATTGTATAGTTTCTCTAATGGTCCTACAACGCACTGATAAAACTCTGCTCTGAAGTCCTTCCTCGTAAAATCCGGAGGCGAATGGAAACCACAGCGCAAACATCGATCCACCACTGCATTCCACTCCAGTGCATTGTTAAGTGCGACAGCCTTTGAAAGTCTCTCCGCTATGTTGAAATCTGTCAATTCCTCCGTGATCCTATGGTCGTCAACTTCTTCTTGTGCCTCTAGCGTTGCTACAGTAGAGAGCTCAACCAAAGTCGCCCCGAGTCGAAATATTGCTTCATTTCGAATGACCATCTGGCGAGTAGTAGTCTTATTAGGTTGAGAACCTTGAGTGATCGTAGACGAGGGGAAATTCTGCATGACAAAGGTGCAGTCTTTAAAAGACATCTTTGAGTTCCTTGTCAAGATATGTATGTCGTCGGTGGACCACCAATCTCCCAGCCATGAAGTTGCGTGTAGTTGAAGAAGGGAGGAAGCCAGCAGGAGGGCCAACTCGTATCTGTCGGTTACCGCACTGCCAAGGCTATAGTGCGTACCCAGTTTACCTTTGTTCGAGAGGAAATTGTAAAGAGTCATTGTGTTCCGGGGTCGTTCTGAGGTGAGAGAGCGCTCCGGAATATAAATGTAATGTTTGTGCTCCTCTTGAAGTATGTATCCTATGCAATGCATTGCAGGCTGGCATGAATGTTGCGTGAGCTCCCCGCAGAGATCGTTGATATGCTTCTCTACCTTGGGATTAGGTGAAGCAACTGTGCCTACTGAGACGAAAGCAACGCCTCCGGGAGATCGAGGGAGAGTTGCTGGGAGATTTTCACTCTCAACTGCTTCAAACTCTGCATTCTTCCAGACAGAACTTTTAACAGATTGTCCGTTATCACTTGTTTCAGGCATCTTGAACGACAACTTGAACCTATGAGATCCCTTCTTTCCAGTCGCTCGATCTTCGAGCTGGAAATGTGTAACGTGAGCATCCACGCAGCAGCACAGCCATCCGGAACAAAGGGCGCTGTGTAGACTCATAGCTGCCTGTCTGATAGAATCCCAATAACTTAGATCTGCCTTCTTCGGCTGAGGAGGTGTTGTTTGTGCTAGCGCCAATATTCCCGGTGTCATTTGCTCTAACTTTGTGTTGTACTTTTCGATGTCTTCGAGTAGTTGTTTGTGCTTGCTGTGTTTTATGCATTTCTTAATCTTATGCCATGTTTTCTGGTTCTCGTATTCTGTCTTCTCGTACCATTGCTAAGATAACTGTCAGTCAGTGAGTCTATTATGAGATATACCTGCCAATTCTTACCTGTTGCTTGCTCATGCCTACTACTTTCCCCAACTTTTCAAGCTTCTCCTGGATTTGTTTTATTATCTCGGTGTATGCATAATAGCGATGTCCAAGCTTATCTCTGAGCTTCCTCTCAAGCCCTTGAGTTAATGCCTTATCCCAATCGTCCTTAGTAGTCTTGTCTAAGAGGTCTTCCAGATCTTCATCTTCAACCAGACCTCTCAATAGCACACTACAAGAGTGTCGGAATCGTGAGTGTTCAGCATGTAGCGATACTATAAGATCATTCATGGCGATTTTGTGATGCAGGAGTACCTGTGCATCATTCTCGTAAAACTTGAGGCCTTTGACGACAATCGGTATTCTATGCGTAGCCGTCAGTATTGTTCGCGGCGCTGTTTCGGCATACTTGCACTCCAATAATAAGTCCTACTACTTCGAATCCAGACATTTCTATAGCTATCCTATAGCCCACAAACGTGTGTGAAAGAGAAGTTGGTACTTATTCCGTTGCTGATAAGAGGAAGATGGGATGAAGTGAAATTTAATGTGGCTTTGCAGCGTCTGGTTATGATAGCCAGGAGGTTGAAAGACGAATCGGGGACACTCGATTGCGAGGATCGAAGCGCTGTGGCGTCCTGCAGCGTCTCGTGTCGCAGAATGATTGGTGTTGGTTAGCTGTTGGTTGGTTCCAGCATTGATCACCTGCATATGTTGCCAGAACTGGCGATTGCACAGTCAGCCCCTCTCTTTAGAAAGTGACTTTCATAGCATGAGGCATTTACTTTTCAATCAAATTACTATCGTGTGTCTTTCGCAGAAATGACTTCTATTCGCGATTGTTATATCCAGTGCTCTGGTTCTTTCAGCCGTCTGATCAAGAGCCTCGGTATATCAACTACTGATAACAATAACCGAATACCTCTCAAAGGTATCGCAAATGAATACTCGCGCTTCGATGTATGGGCTGGAAGTGTCGGGGCAAAACATGCCCCTCACAAGCGAATCTCACTTGACTATCGCCTCAGAGATTCTAGCTTCTATGCTGCCCGAGTTGTAGATATACTGCAGCGCCTTGACAGTACTCTCAACACTGGTACGTCTCTGCTATGGATCCTCTAATACTTCTAAACTAATGGTAGGTAGCCGACGATCTCATAATTGGCGAACGGCCGTTGGTCGAGGCAACTCAGCCCAGGTTTGACCGACAACGAGACATTGACTCAGACCGATCGTCTGTAACATCGTCAGCTGAAAGCTCTAGTTCTGACGAAGCCGATATGACGACTCCTGAGCGTCAAATTGCTTCATTATACGAGTCGATCATAAAGTCAGTGAGGCATCTGTACTCGCTCGCGATGGTCATCAGGCAGCCAGTAGCAATAGACCGATTATCCAGAGCGTCCAAGATCGCAGTCGATCATTTCATTTCGTTCGATTAACGGCATGTCGACGAATGCTTTCCTGACGCTTCCCCAGTGCTGAAAAAACGGCTTGCCAAGGCAATTACTCGTCGCCGCCAGTTGCTTACATATAACGAACAACACTACCGGAAGTCTTCAGAGCCTCAGCCATCAGAAGAGACGACAGCGACAGTTCATGTTGCTCAAGACGAGCCCGGGAAACAACCTCAACAGGACATGCCGCCCCTTCCGGTTATCTCTGATCCTATAAAGCATATGGTCAGAGACACACCAAGCTATGCCCCTACGATCTCCAAAGGAAGTCTACTAGCGAGTACCGAAGCGACAAAATTCATTCCTCCAGTCGATATGAGAGAAGAACCAGATGTTCAGTCAGAATCCGGAACTATTACGACCTTTGGATTCACCGGTAAGGACAGAGTAGCGCTACGAGTACCTCCTCGCCCACAGGACGACAACGGTGAAGCGCTCGAGCAGTTCCTCTGTCCCCTCTGCTATCATCTAATTGAAGTGAAGGGAGAAAGAGCATGGACGTTAGTAAATCTTTAGAAACTCTCTAGTAGGATTTCTAACGCGGTATAGGAGACACGTATTCCGCGATCTTCAAGCATATGTGTGCACTTTCGATAACTGTGAAACAGCAGATATCTTTTTCGAAACCAGACAAGACTGGTTGAGACACGAATTCGAGAATCATCGAAGAGAATGGCACTGTAATGATCCGGAACACAAACCCTTCAACAGTGAGACAGAGTTCATTGAACATATCAAAGTCCTCCATGAGCCACAACTTCTAGGTCCCCAGCTTTTGTCACTCGCCAAGTTGTGTGCACGATCTAGCTCGGCCGATACTGTATCTTGCTCTTTGTGCAGAGATGGGTACCATGGCGTTATAAATGGATTTGAGTGCTATAAGCCTTCGTGGATCGTGCGACAGGTTCCTGATTACGCTTGTCCAAAATCGTTTGAAAGTGGTAAATATCTAGGATTTTGCCCCCAGAAATGACACTAAACTAATATTGCTTAGAGACGTCAGATATTGCCAAGCTCCCTGAAAGAGACTTCAACAAAACCACAGATAGTATATTGACAAAGGTGACTTCCTGGCTGATTTCGCTGCCGAACGACTTTGCAACGGATGGCAATCCGGCCCCAGATTTCACAGAAAAGCCGCACCACGCTCATCCTACTATAGGACAGAGAGGACCTTGTTTCATCCTGTACAGTGACTTGAAGCGTCACATCGGTCAACACTTGGAGCGGCTAGCCCTGTTTGCACTCAATAGATCCAAGTTAATGCCCGATGATGGAAATTCAGCTCATACGGAGGACGCAGTAGCAAGGTCTGAGACAAGCTTCGAGTCAGTGCAGTCTGCCAACAGTGCGGAAGGTCATGTATATCAGGGCCATGGCTACGATGTGGTCAGTACCGCATCGAGGATGAATGTCACGCCTTTCCAATTGGTATCATACGAGGCTCGGTACAGGGTCCGAATGACGGACCATGTCTATGCGAAACCTGAAGAAACTCGAAGCCTTATTCAAGAGACTCTCATCGAGAGTGTGTTCATAGATCAAATGCCTACAGGTAACCATTCAAACAGCAACCCCCGTTTCTTTTCACCAGAGGACAGCCTCGAAGGTATTATCACAATGGGATCGGTGTTTTCGGCCATTTACAAACCAGGAGAAACATCAAACAGTATCGACCCCGAGGCTTTCAAATACACGGTCATTTACACTGAAGCGATTGCCAAGAAGCTATTTTCCATTTTACTTATGAGTGGCCTGGAAGGGGAAGGACTCTGGCATGCCTTGGACTATTTCAACAAAAACAACATCTGCGATGAAGACTTGCCACTTGAGGAATTGGATCTCAGAAACTTGTCAAAGCATCTACACGAACTTGACAATGAAGACGATACTGAATCCACCGACGCCGATGATCTTCAGAGAAAGAAATCCAGCAACTCGGGAAGTGCGGAGCTCATCCACAACTTTTATAACAACTATCAGTGGAAGTTTTGTGCCCCAGTATTTTCGAGTGAAGAGACCCTTGAGGTCAGGCACCACAATGAAAAGTGTATTCTCCCCTTCACGGAGAGGTGCACGAAGATAGACGAAGATTCCTATGGACAGGCAATCAAATACAAGATTCATCGGCGCCATCTTGTGCCAAATGACATGGTGAAAGCAAGACTCGCAACCTTCTGTTTTGATCAGGATCTAACGACTGAGACTGATAAGACTCAGAACCCAGTTTACGTTACTGTCATACGCCTGTCCTATGAGCCAATGTGGCAGAGGGAACTAGAAAAACTGAAAAGGATTCAGGCACTAAACCCAAGGCACATCGTTAAACTCATTACTACATTCCGTCAAGGGGAAGAAAACTTTTATTTCATGTCCGAAGCTTCTGATGGTGGGAACCTGAGAGATTTCTGGAAGACATTCCCACGAGTCTTGACTGCTAGCTTGGTAAGGTCTGTGACTGAGCAGCTTTATGGGTTAGTTTATGCTTCTTTTGAAGTAGGGCTGACGACAGCACTCATCGAAGAGAATGCACTTGTAAGCAATGATAACCTGAACCCAGAAAACATACTCTGGTTCAAGGAGGGGAATGGAGCGGATCACAAAGTCGGCACCATGAAAGCCTGTCACCAGTCAGGTGCTACCGAACTCGTATCAACACGTTCCCTATCAGCCCAGATATATACACCACCTGAACAGAGAGCGAGTGCGTGGAATATGATGGTCTATCCAGATGACATGTGGGCCATGGGATGCATTACGCTCGAGTTTATGATCTGGCTTTTGTATGGCTATGCAGGTTTGAGCAAATTCCACCAGGATATGGAGCCAGGAATTCCCGAGCTGGACACCAACCGACATTTTTGGCAACCCAGTCCTAATGGAAGTAACGTTCACCCTGTTGTGCTAGATTGGATTAGTCACATGGCTAAGGACCCCGTATGCAAAGTAGGGCAGACCGCTCTGGGTGATCTCCTGAAGTTCACTAGGGATCGCCTTCTTGTGGTAAATGTGGTTCCTAGGTCCAATTTCGGTTTGCCAGACTTTGAAGATGACATCAGTCCAGCTCGCGAGGAATTCGGTAATGAGCAACCCATTGACAACCCAAACAGTCTCCAGAAACTGACAGATAATTTTGTGATTTTGTAGTCAAGACGACACCTGAGCTCTGGAATAAACACCGTGGGCTTATTACGAGATTATACGTTCAAGAGAACAAACGGCTTGACGAAATAAAAGGATTTATGGAAACAGGCAACAACTTCCATGCCTCGACGCGCAAGTATCAACAGCAGCTTGACAAATGGTTATTTGACGAGGGCACCCTGAGTAGCCGAGTACTAGCACAAACAGAGGCAAGATGGGAGTCAGAATCAATCAAGCGGCATCGGGCACGTCCGAAGGAAGTATGCGACTTGATGCATCGTATTCTATCTGGGACGAGAAGTGAGAGATACTGGCTGCCATGCCCTCCACTACCACCCCCAGATTTAAGCCCTCAGAATTGCTAAGAAGGATATTGTTACATACATCACGTTACAAAGTTTGCCTAGCAAAGTGTGTCGCCAGAAATAGAATGTCTTGTATATTTGCTCAGTGAGCCTTACTCGCAAGACGAAAGAACTTATTTCTAGAGATAGGTTAAATGCTTGGGACTTTCCAGTTGAATCTGACAAAGCGGGACCAGGCGCTGAGAGGGTTCTGCTGGTTATATGGCAGTGAACAACATAAGCCTATCTTACGATAGCAGGGGGGTTAAAAGGCAAATCGGTGACCTTCGATTGCAAGAATGTAAACGCTGTGGCCCCCTGCAGCCTGCTGTCGCGCATAATGATTGGTGTTGGTCAGGTATCTATTGGTTCCAACATTGATCACTTGGAGGCAAACCACCATGGAGAACAAAGACGATGAAGCTCCCAAACGGGCTTCAGGCAAAGTGCCTTTCAACACTTAGGCAACGCCCACCCGCCGCCAGTTAAACATCTCCAACGAGAGCGGTGCAAGTGCTGGCCACAGCACTACTACAAGCAACAAGAACCCCTCTGTCGCAATCTCAGCAAGATATCGATGCGCCTGGCCTACTCTCCGCCCCTTACCCCTTCAATGGTCGCGAACAAAGTTCCCTGCTCATGTCAACCCCGACCCTTCTATTTTTGAAAATGGGGTCTACGAGATTTTGAAGCGTCACAACATCGATTCCGGTGAGACCACCGTCGAGCTTTATATGAGAGAACAACAGGGCTTCCCAATTACAGCCCTACCTACACTGCTCGTCATCTCACCATAGTCTGAAGCACTCCGAGGTACTTGGAAATCAATCACCGAAGCCATCGCCATGTCCACCAGTCCTGACACTGAGATACAGGTAGAGGGATGTAATAAAACTTAGGACCTTTATCCTAAGTGATGAAAAGCCTTAGGTAAACTTAGGTAAACTTAGGCAAGCTTAGGTAAATTTAGGTAAACTCAGTGTAACCTTAGAGAATTTTGACTAAGTACGTGGTATTTTTAGTACCTCAGTTTAATGTCAGAAGTCTTCTTGTATTGTATGAAAGTCTCAAGGAGAGGAAAGTATTGGGCAAATCGTATGCGTTTCTTTTGCTCCTCTTGGCCAGGAAATATGTTCATAGGCCGTAGTGGAACGGAGCGATTGTTGTCATTTTGCCCTTGGTTGCTTAGAACTGCTCGAGCTTCTCGTATACGTGCGCGCAAATCTTGTCCCAAGACCGAGATAACTTGGCCTGATCCTGGACAGGTCTATAGTAGACGTTTCCATACAGCTCTGGTGCAATCATCTCCGCCTGTGTTCCAGTGTCGGGGAGGCCATCGTCTTTTCTCTCCATAGTAATTTGCCGAATTGATTCGTAAATAATAAGTATAGCAAAAGTAGTGTGAGGTAAGAGCCCGCGTTCAGGCAACACAGGATCTCCCGGGACAGTTAACGCAACTACGTTGTGGTGGTAGTATCGAGTAATCAATCTGGTGAACGACGTGTGTAAAGTCATGTGATGATGCGGGAGCAAAAAGATAAGAGAAAATGAAAAGAGAAAGAATAAAGTTAATATTAATAGATCTGTGAACGCTATGCACGTGATTATTTTATCAGTGATTAAGCGCAGATTTATTAGTACTGATTGCTAGTGACAGTAAAAGTCTCTTTATTAAAGCTTTTATTTCAAAAGTAAAATTAAAAGAGAATGTATTTATTGGTAGACTGGTAGATTGGACACTCTACAAGCCCAATAAACTTCAAACCCAACAAGGTCATAACAGCTTTCACCTCCACCCACACGAGCGGTCAAAAGGTTTAAAGCAGAGACTGATAGAAAAGCAATCTTCTACCAATCAGATTCTTCTACCAATCGAATAGCCATTCTATGAGTGTCTGTGCCACTAACTATGACCTTGCGGAGTAAGCACCCCAAGCCTGGGTAAGATTATCAAGACCTATCTCTGACCAAAGACGTTGTACTTCCTCAGATGGCCCGGCCGTAGTCTTGAGACTATTTCCCGATTCCTGGCTCTCTGCCAATGCTCCATATACTCTCAGATCCTTGGAAGTATGGAACTCGCCCCAGGGCTCCTCTAAGTTCGTGAAACTAATCACATCTCGAGCAAAGTCCGTCGCTGTCTTCTTCTGGGAGTCATCCATGACGTGATTGTAGTTCAGGAATAGATATGCTATGTCAAGACAGTGAGCTGATCGACCTTTGTGTGGCCCGTCCCATAGATTAGACTCATTAAAGTAATAAAGCCAGGATTGAGATGGCCAGAAGTTGGCATAGTGTCTTGATGTGGCGAAGTATTTGAAATCTGTCCCGAACTGCAGAATCTTGACCCGTGCTTTATCGTCTTCCTCTGCTTCTGATATTCCATACAGGTTCAGGAGTCTCTCCAATCTAGCGTGGTGCTCTTCTGGGATGGCCTTCATCAAAGATGTAGTGAAACCTTGTGCTAATCCCGGATCTCGGTCTGCAAAGAGGCCAAGAACTTCAAAGACGACTGCATCAAAGTCTGTCGAGCCAATCATTAGAGGAGGTGTGTGTTGGGCTGAAGGCAACTGAGTCTCGAGTGATCGGAATGAAGGCAGTTGGTCTGTCTCTACTACAGGTTGTAGTGGGACTGACATCGGAATCCTGGATAGCATATCCCCCGGAGAGATTGCAAGCAATGCTGTCAGCTGGTCGTCGCTCGACAATGCGGGTTCTATTCCCAGACACTGAAGCACACTTTTATATGCATCTTGGGCAGCGTGCTTTGTACATGACGGAACGGCCAAGTTGTTTCCACTCAAGCAGATAGCGCGATCGAAAAGCGCTTCGTCCCGTAAATCCAGGTCAAGGAGATGCATAATGGAGCCTAACATCAATCATCAGCTTATATGTCTGCAAAAGCCTTTCTGCCATGAACACTTACTACCGCCTGCGCTCTGACCGATGGCTGTGATTCGAGTTGGATCGCCTGAAAATCCGCCAATATTCCGACGAACCCATTGAAACCCCGTCTTTTGATCAAGAATGCCTCTGTTGGGCGGGATACCTGCCGCTTTCAACTCATTGCTATCCAGAAACCCTGCAACTCCGAGCCGATAACTTTTATAATTAGTAACAGAGCTTCAAAATAACCAGTATCAAACAAGTCACATGAAGGGAGCTTACTTGATCGCGACGCCGATAATAGGCTTTCCGATGGACTGGGAATATGCGACGATGGCAGCCATATTATAGTGCGGAGCCCCGCTGTCACCTATGATGAAAGCTCCTCCATGGATAAAAACAAGCACCGGGAGCTTTGCATTGTTATCGTTGAGAGTCGCTTCTGGGACGGTGATATCGAGAGTCAAGCCGTCCAGGTCTGACATGGGACGGTCATCGGGCTTGTCGAGGGCCCTCTGAATGAGGCCAAACTCGATATCGCATGCTAGTGGTGGTCTAACAACAGTCGGGCTACAAAGAGGAGGCACTGTTAGCTTTTGTTGAGATCGTAGATCTGGGGAAGAACTCGCCCTCTCCTTGTCGCATTAATTTTTCCTCCGTAGTCGGTCTTGAGCTCTGGACCGGCAAAGCGATGAGCTAAAGTGGCATACTGAATACCCAGATATTGCACGACTTCTTGATCATCTAACTTGAGGCCTTGGATATCACCCAATCGGGTATGGTTAAGCGTAAGGTTAAACACCATGATTGGCGCAAAAAAGAGGGGAACGTGATATTATCAAATGTTTACAAATGGCCGAGTAAAGAGGAGAGGACTGCAACTGTAGCCGAAGGAGAGATTTTAGGACGTCAAAGACATTCATGTAATGCAAAGTAACGAGTTCTGCCAATTTGCCTTACCACCACTTGCCCGAGTCTTCCTTGTTACCCCGGATTTTCCCCCGCTATCTGCTCTACCCGATGGACCGAGCTGGATATAGGTGCACTTGCCGCCGGATGGTACCTCAAATATCGCGTGGATGAAAATCATTGCCCGGACCAGTAACTTGTCATGCATGTGTAAGCGAGAAACGAGGAGTTGACGGGAAATACCCGCTCAACCCGGGTCATGATGCAGTCTACCCGCTCGCTTCCCCGCACAAGATGCAGATATTGATACCACTAACTCATAAGCGTTAGAGTCTCGGCTCTGCGGGCGGCAGATGCACCTTGACAATGTCGTTGATCCTGACTTCAATCCCCACTAAACATCTTCAATGAATAGACAAGCGGCAAGTGCATCATTACAACAAAGATCCTCATCATGCCTCGTCCCAAAGTTCGTGCAGAAGATCGCAGACGCGCTGTCATAGCATGCGTGCCCTGCCAAACCAGCAAGAAGAGATGTGATTCGCAGACTCCATGCGCCAATTGCCGTCGGCGGGACTGCGTCCCCTATTGTATCTACGATCCCGAGGCTGCTCGTCCGCGTCGCAAAGCACAGCGTCGCGCGATGAGCCGTGACAGCGATATTACCGCCAGCGGCAACGATGATTGTTCCAGTCTCGATTACATTGTTTGTTCTGATGTAGCTTTGTCGGTTAATGAAAGTGATACGCCTGAGCCGGTGCAGGCACCTCAAACGCCAGAGTCTACAGCAGAACAACAATCGAATGAGACCCCCGACACAGCGTTCACATCTTGCATGTCAAACGCTGGTGGCCAAGACAAGGGTTCAGAGGGCGAAAACCGTGAGTAAATGAAGCCAAGGCGTTGCCATTTGAGCACCCATAGCTTACTGGGTTGCAGTATCCTTAAACGATTCCGCATCACTCTCTTTCCTCGATTTCTTACGGCACACGTTTCTCTGTTATATGGGGCCATCCCCGTTCACTGACAAAGAACGAGCCAAGGCTATGCTGGAGTCATCGTATCCTCAAGCCTCACACGATATCGCAGAGGACAGCCCAGATAGCCACCTGACCTTGGAAGAGAAACGAGACTATATCCAGAGGTTCTTAGTAGCGGTATGGACGAGTCACCAATATGGCACGTATGGAGCTAACGCAAGTTCTTAGACCACCGGCATCATATATATCTACTCCCCTAAGCAACTGTATGAGTTACTAGAAGAGACTGAAGGAGACGGAGCCTCTGATTCCTCCAAACCTTGTCAGAAACGCGCCATCATCGACTTGGTTATTGCAGTCGGCGGGCAAGGTTGCAGAACGAGTCCCAAGACTCTATATCATGCACAGAAGCATTTTGATCGTGGTCAAAAGGTAGCCTTTGAGGGTATGCTACTAGACCCTACAGGTGATCTAGTAGCTATCTTTCTGCTGATGAGTATCTACATGGTGAATGCGTGCAAGAGAGACGGGGCTTTTATATATCTTGGTGTTGCAACTCGAGTGGCACATGCGATTGGTTTGCATCTACCCGAGTCTTATCGCAATCTGACGCCAGAAACACATCGATTCAGGTATGTGACCTTGGTGGTCTGAGCGTCGAGAGCGGGACCCTGACATATGAGTACCACCAGGCTTCAGGTATGGAAAAGCCTGCGCATCTTGGACATCGCATTTGGAGCAGTCCTTGCACAAACGCCAGCGTCATCCCCGAGACGTGGAATTAGCAACCCATCATTCTCAGTCCCAGATGGCCCAGAACCGTGCACGCCGGAATTCACGTCCATGTCAGCATGCTACGGAGTCTGCACCATTCTAGAACAGATAACGTATCACCTCAACAACAAACAAGACACGAATTTGACATCAATAAAAGAACTCCTTAGACAACTCCGAGACTGGAGCTCAGCATTGCCGTCGAGTATGACGAATTGCACAGTCAGCTCGCCCATGTCTCCAGAGCAGTGGTGGCAGACTTTAGGCAACTTTGCTGTCTCGGCCTTTTATTATTATGCCGTCATGTTGGCCACTAGACCAATCTTGATACAGTATATGCTGGGTAAATTAAAACGTCTAGAGCGGTCAGATGGTGCCTTTGGGTCGCATCATGCAAGTGATAGAGAGACGAAGGAGTTGGCACAGGTCTGCATTGATGCGGCTGTCTTGCTGGTAGAGACAACACGGAGAACAGGATCTGCCGGTCTGCTCATACAGAACATGACGTTACTCAAGTAAGAACTTGTCTTTTCTCCTGTTTCAACTCAATTCTAACGATGGATCAAGAGCTTGGATCTTTAGCGCGTGCCTCATCATGGCCTTTTCCCTCTTCGTTGAGGCGACACTATCCGAAAGATCAACAACGTTCGAGACAGAGGCAGCACTCCACAGCGGCATCGGCATCATCCGCGACCTAGATCGTACAAGTCCCCAGGCCCATCGGTACCTTGATGTCTTGACAGAGCTTCGCAACGCACTACAGAGCTACCGCGAGCGACTCATCCCACCTCGGAGGAAGAGTAGTGGACAGTTCCTCAGCCAGATCTTTACACTGGACCAGGAGAAGAGCACACCAGCAGCATCAGACCATGAAATGACGGGACTGGCGTCTGCGGTTGTACCGCCTGAGCTTGGTGATGAATCATCTGGAGGGTTGTTGATGCTGCAGCAGGTAACGGATGCGACGCAGAATATGAACAATATGTGGCGCATACCAGATGAAAGCCAGGCGTTCGTTGACGAATGTCTGCCATTGGCGATAGGTGGATTGGATGTACACTGGAATGGGATATCAGTCCAGGGAACGGATAATTTTCTGTTCGATACAGAGCCATTTACAGAGATGCTAAGTCATTTCTAAGCGTTATAATTATCATCTTTTGTAATTCTACTTATAAAAATGACGGAGACACCTAGTTCCATTCAAAGCACCCTTAGTTATCCCCGACCACAGTCTTGAGGATATCCGCGGGTGTATTCTTGGGTGCAGCAATCTCGAGGAACTCCTTACTTGTCGTGTCAACTCCGCATTTCCCCTCCCATCCAGTTTCTGCCGCATGCTTAATCGACAGGATGACGTTCTTCGATTGCTGGGTCTGGGCTGCCATATGGTCAATGAAAGACATGTCCTTGAAGATGACGTTCTCCACTTTGGTGCCGATGTACTCTTCAACCAGATCGACGATTTGACGTCCAGTGATATCCTGAGGCCCGTTCAAGACATATTTAGCCTTGCTATGTCGCGCGATATCTTCAGTAGCAAGAAGGTGAGCTGCAAACACTCCGACTTCGTTGGAATCGATGGGTCCAACGGCTGCATCCTCTGAAGCCATGAGCCTCAACGGCTCTTGCTTCCCGGTCTCGCGGAATGTCTTGATCAAACCGGCAGCGGGACCAAGCCAGAACTGGGTAAAGACATTAGGCTGCAATGAAGTCCACTTCAGCTTCTCAAACTCGGGCGTGCTCAGCAGGGTCTCGATTGCCCAATGCGTCCTGGGATAATAAGCGGGGCAATCAGGACGGACGTTTGCAGCGGTTGTCGAGATACGCACGACGTATTCCACATCAGCGTGGAGAGCAGCGAGATGGAAGGTCGACTCTTCGGCAAAATGATGTGGTTCGTTGTGTGAGGCGATGAAAGCTCTGACGACGTGGCGTTCTCGGAGCCATTCGGCGGTGATCTCGACCCAGTTCTGCTCAATGACCTCGACGTTTGGCAGGCGAGCTAGTTGTTGAGCAGCAGCTCCGCTGGATGAACGCGTAAGAGCAAGAATTTTATAGCCTGAAAATGTCTTGTTGTCTTTGAGAAGTTCCGACAAGGTTGTGACGACGGCTCGTCCGGTGTTGCCAGTGGCGCCGGCGACAAGAAATGTAGGGGACATCTTGATGAGAGAAGGGTTGAAAAGTAGCCAATTGGATGTTGCAATAAAAAAGAGGGTTGAATTAAAATTCATATTATATTACATCTTCTGATTTTGCGATTAGTATTAGCTAACGTTAAACGTTCTGGCTGATTACTAAGCAGACTCTATTATTAATATATGGTTGCGGACTCCGCTGTTTTAAATATGGAGCTGCGGACTTTGCCATGTTTTGTCAATTATGGAGATACATGCCCACAAGAACAAGACTCCTTTCTACCCATTGCACGCTATGGCTGTTATGACCTACCGACACTATGCACATACTAAACCAGAGTTGAAACCATAAATCTTGAATTGAAGATGGCATGTTTTAAATATCAGACCATTGATCACCCTGGAGGCGGATATTAGCACATGTCTCCTCAAAAGCACAAAGCACAGGCAAATTATAGTACTCACCGTCCCAAAGGCCTTTTGCCCGCGCCAGAACTCTTCCGTAAGAGGTCCAAACCACTCAGGCATCGTGTTATCAATACCCTCCTCGGTGTCAAACCCTCTTCCACCAGCGACCAGAACAGATTTCCCACTCAAAGACTTGTCAGTTGCTAGCTGAGTGATGAACTGCGCAACATCCTTGGGCGCATTCAGTGGGAGATGATGCGTATCCCAGATCGAACGGACATTATTGATCATCTGCGTATCCGTAGCCCAGGGACACACGGCGTTGATGCGGATACTGTACTTGGCTGACGCCAGCGCCCGTAAGGATCTCATTAGCCCAATGATTCCATGCTTTGAAGCGCTGTAGGCGAAGAGACCAGCTGCTTCGGTTATTCCAGCGATAGAAGACAGCAAGACGATAGACTTGGAGAAGTCGCTTGACTTGGTTGGTTCTTTGTCTGTCTTCATAAAGGCAATTGCTAATCGACAAAAGAGAACAACACTCGTAAGATTGATGTCGATAGTGTTCTTAAGTGGCTGGGGTTCCGTCTCCACCGCTTCGAGGGTAAGTTGGTCAGGCCCAAACCATCCATTCGGCTCTATGACAGCAGCGCAGGAGATGGCAATATCAACATGACCTCTCTCTTCATAAGGGGTCTTGAAGAGCTGAAGTTGTTCGTTGTAGTTGCGGACGTCGAGCTTCTGGAAATATACCGATCCGCTGCTGTGAGGCATGCTTGACTGGATATGGCTAACCATTTGATGGCCCTTGACATCATCTAAGTCTCCGAAATAAACATGGGCGCCTCTCTCGTACAGCAGGGAGACTGTTGCAGCTCCAATTCCTTGGGCACCGCCTACCCTCACCACATATTAGTAAGTGTTGTAAGGCGGGGTTTGTCGAACCTGGAAAGCTGGCATGGTGAGTAATACCTGTCATGACAACCACCTTCCCCTTCACATTATCTGCGATATCTGAGGAGAAGAATGTCTCGGCCATGTTGGTTCAAAGTTGCGCAATTAGAGAGGAAGCAGTGCCAAGCAAGTCTGGAGAAGAAGATGACTTTTGAAATGTCCGGCAGGCTGAACTAGCCAGATCTAGAAATAACTGGTGGATGTATCGTTGTGGCTGTTCTGTAGTAGGTGCGGTTGCCGACGGTGGGGAACCCCGGACGTTCGGCACACCCGCGCGGCATCTACACACACGTATCGGCATATTTCCGGACTTCCGAGGTAAATAAGAACTATTCACTGCACCGGCCCGGAAAATGCAATCAGATACTTTACATCCGGTCCTAGAATTACCAAGTTCAGTTCTCCAGTCTTTACGTTCTTAGTACAACATAGCCACTGTCCAAAATGTCGCCGTCTGCTGATTCAACCACTAACATGTCTTCTAACGGTCAACGCCTATCCATCGTTGTCACTGGTGGTGCAAGTGGCATTGGGCTGGCCATCACCCGCCACTTCGCTGCCCAAGGTCATATGGTGGCCGTTCTCGACGTCAACTCAAAGACAGGACCTGATGTTGTTGCAGAGGTGGCAGAGGCTTATCCCGAAGGGAAGCTGAGTTTCAGATGGTGCGATGTATCATCTTGGGAAGGGCAATACGCGGTGTTTGATCAGGTCTATCGTGAGCATGGGGACCGGATTGACATTGTCATTGCCAATGCAGGAATCTCCGATCCTGTGGTCGGAGCACTCGATTGTGCGCCGACAGAGTTTCCAAGGAAGCCGAACTTAAGGATGCAAGATATCAATCTGAACGGAGTAATTTACAGTGGGTTATACCTCTCTCTAAGCTCCTCACTCTTCACAAACTAACAGTCAACGACAACTGTAGGCGTTGGTCTTGCTGTGCACTACATGCTCAAGAATGAGATCGGAAGTCGACTCACAAACTCGAGAGGCTCCATTGTTTGCACATCATCATCCGCCGCGATATATCCATTTCCAGTCTCACCGCTCTATTCCGCAGCCAAGTCAGGCATTATAGGCCTGGTTCGTTCCATGGCTATTAGACTTGAAGAACCCAAGATACAGATCAACGCGCTTGCGCCTGGAGTATTGGGTCAGTTTACAATCTCTAAACGCCTGGGTCATGCTAATAGATGAAACAGAAACAAACATCACTCCGGATAAGGAACTCTTCAAGGCCATGATAATCACACCACTCTCAACCTTGACAAAAGCTGTTTCGCAATTCGTGACAGATACTTCTAGGACTGGGCAGGTGGCGGAGCTGAATGAGGAGACCATTACACTGAGACCTCATGCGGATTATGCTAATGCTGGAGCTGAGCATAACAACAAGATGTTTTACAAATTAGGTCATGCTTGAGATAACGTAATATGGACTGTGTATTTAATTGCATTTACATCATCATTTTTTCCTAAAATCGTGACTTTGCAGTTTTCTCTTGCTTGATGAAAGTGCCTTGCTGCCAATATGACCAAGTTGTGTTTGAAATCCATAGCCTTTGTGTATCAACAGTCTGAGATGCCAGCGATACCGCCCTTTGGAGTTCCGTGCCCGCTGCCGAATATTGAAAAACAGCGCATGCGAGCGGCAAAGGTACCTACCCATGGTGTCCAACCCGCCCCCGCATCTACCCCACGATCTGCATTTCATGGCCAGAGCTAAGAATGCAGCCTCAATGGATCTAGAACCGTCTTACTACAGAGGTTGGGCCGTAAAGTTCCTGCCTAAAAGAACTTACGCTATAACCAAGGACCCTTATCAAGTACTGCAAGGTATAAGAGCTCTGTATTATAATATAGAGAACCTTTTGTTATAGGCCTATAGCTATAGGGCTTTTAATAGCCATCTGTAAATTTAAAACTAATTATATCCCCTATACTAAGATAATGATCAGCAGCTGGCTTCCTGCTTAATGTATTTGATATATCTTGAGATAAGTAGGCCCGCTAGCCACAGTTCCTTTGGGCAAGGACTTTGCGGCCTATCCTCCGTACTGGCTAGCTCTATAGATGTGGTCTAGACTCCTTGTCTTCAAGGGAGGTTAAGCCTATGATTCTAATGACGATTAGTGTCGGCAGATGACCCATGATCAATGTCTGCTTGAGGGGTCAACGGTTCCATTGGTCAACCACGGAGCGAAAAACAACAATGCCATCCGAGTCCGTGCTCCTTTACCCCAGGAATCGTGTTATTCCTCATCAGAACATCCCTGAATAACGTCGGCCAGCTGTCCCCGAAGTCATCTATAAGTTCCCCGGGTCCTCCAATCTCTCCACATCTGGTTCACACTTCTCCATCTTGCCTTTCCCGGTCATAACACTGTCTATTCTTTTCAACTGCCTACAAGATCCAACCTGACTATCCAACATGGGTCTGGGTGTTCTTCCTGATCGTCATCTCTCCGACGTCCCTGGGACAGCATTCCTCACTGAGAAAGGCCTTCCTTCCAGCCTGGAAACTGTTCCCGAGGATAACCATGCTGCTCTCAAGCACGACCCGACCGGCAAGATCGTTCTTGTTCCCCAGCCTTCCGACGACCCCAACGACCCTCTCAACTGGCCGAGATGGAAAAAGGAGATGTTCACTATCTCGTTCGTCTTCGGCTGCGGCTGCGTCGGTGCTACAGGACCACTTCTCGGCCCTGCATTGGTTCCTCTTGCTGAGACATTTGATGTACCACTCCAGAAATTCTCAATGGGCTTCACTGGGTCCCTCCTCATCACTTTGGCGGTTGGAAATCTCTTCTCCAACTCGCTGGCGATGATGATCGGCAAGCGACCCGTCTACCTCATCACCACGGTGGGCTTGCTAGCCTCAACAATCTGGGCCGCAACGGCTAAAGACTTCATTTCGCTGTCTTTATCCCGTGCTCTCCAGGGCTTTTGCATGTCGCCTATGGAAGCTCTGGTTCCCGCATCGATCGCGGACGTTTGGTTCGTCCATCAAAGGGGCTTCAGGAACGCGATTTTTAATCTTGGTGTCCTTGGCGGCATTAATCTTGCTGCACCTATTGGTTGGTCCTAGTCTCCGTCCTATGCTACGTCTTCCTTCAGTACTAACTCGTCATGACCAGCCGGCGCCATCATCAACAACTACGGCTACAAGACCTGCCTCTGGGGTATGGCTGGTGCATTCGCACTCCAGCTCGTGCTTACCTTCTTCTTCATGCCCGAGACAGTTTACAAGCGCTCCACCGACACGAGAATCTCGGCGAGCACTGACCAGGAGAAACCTTCCGCTGTAGAAGACGGGAAGGAATGCGTATCCGAAATCGAAAACAGACCTTCAGTTTCTGACAATGCACCCATCCCAGAAAGGCACTCGTTCTTCTATGAACTCCGCCCCTGGAACGGTTATTACGATTCCTCTGGGTTCTGGTACAGCATCATTGCTCCTTTCAAAATGCTTGGTTCACCCGTGGTTATTTGGGGTTGTTTCCAATTGACTATCTGCATAAGCTGGCTAGTACTGCTTGCCAACACCCTTTCACAAATCTTCACTGGGCCTCCATACAACTTCTCAGTTGCCCAGGTGGGATTGGCAAATCTCTCATCATTCGTTGGTACTACCATCGCCACGGCGCTGGCTGGTTATATGGTGGATGGAATGGCAACTTTCATGTCCAAGAAGAATAATGGAATATACGGTAAGCAGTTGTCCTCCCCTGGAAGCTCAACACACTACATCCATTGGCTAACACTTCTTTGTCACAGAACCTGAGTTTCGTCTCCCAATTCTCGCCCTTCTGACTACACTCACTGCTGGTGGGTTCTTTGGCTGGGGCCAGAGTCTGTCAACCGCAGAGCCATGGGCAATCCCGGTCATCCTCTGCTTGATGTTGGTAAACCTGGGAATCCAATTTGGCGTCGTTGGCCTCGTGTCTTATGTGGTCGACTCCCATCGTCATGAGGCTGTTGAGGCATTCGGCATGATGAGCTTCGCCAAGAATATCTTCGCCTTCAGCATGACCTTCTACATGAATAACTGGATTGCTACTCAAGGTGTGAGGGACACCTTCTTCGTAATCGCGGGCATAACCATTGCTGTCAGCATGACCACTATCCCCATGTATATCTACGGAAAGAGGGCACGAAGCTTCGCATTCCGCCATGGGTTTCTTCAGTAGGACTATTCTAGTTCATAAACTCATATTCATTCTTCAATATTAATTAGCACTGATCTTATTCTTTTCACTGCCTGAGGCGAACGTGGCGTTATTGCAAGTGTTGGCCGATGTGTTGGCAGTTTTTGATTGATAGCCTGATTTTTAAATCTGCTTCATCTGCCTCTTGACACAAGCCCAGTCTGGAACCACTGTCGGAGCAACAAAACAATGGTCAGCACTCTGTACCCACTCCGGAAGATTAGTGGCTGTTCGGAAATTTCGCAAAGCTAGCTTTTATTCGGCGAAAGCCAAAGACCTATATGATATCCATGTTAGACAGACTGCTAATAGATACTTTAACCATCTAACTAAAACACGGATTACACCGGCAAGATAATTTAGAACAATTCACTTCTGTATAAAAGCAGGAACGAAATGGCCACAACAGCTAGCTATGTCAACAATGCACTGAGAGTTACGTACTAACTAAGTTCTGTCTGCTAATTTAAGCTCTTAGCCACAAGCCTTAACTATAAATAATATATCTAGCTAATAACTTAGATATTATACTATAATAACTAACTAATTATTATAGCTAAAGGCTAATATTAGGAAAACCTAGATTATAACTTTTTAAGTAGCCTTAGAGGTATATAAGATAGTACCTCTAGTCTATCTACTAAAAAAGGTTAGCTTAATACTATAAATACCCTAGATCTTTAAGATAGTAGCTTTAATAAGAATAGTCTTTTATTAATATTATTTAAACTAATTAAATATTTAAAACTATATTAATAAATTTATTATAATACTTTAAGTAGTAGTAATTTATAGTATAAAACCCTTTAAAGACCTTAACTAGTATTTTAACTATATTTAGAACTTAATTCTTATAAAAGACTTTTATAAGCTTAGTAATAAATTCCTTTTTAAGCTTACTTTTTTTAACTATAAAACTATTACTTATATATTTACTAATAGCCTATTCCTTAAAGAAGTTATATTAATTACTTAGTAAAAAAAAGAAATACTATTTACCCTAAAGAAATAAAAGAAATTTAATATAGCTATAAAGCTATTTAGAGGAAATTAGGCTTAGATTATATTTATATTTAATATATAAAAGGTAATTTACTAAGAGGGACTTTCTGTAAGTATAGTATATAGCTATTAGAGTTATTAAGAAATACTAATATATAAGAAAAGCTTAACCTAATTAAAGAAAGCTTTATAATAATATATATATTAGTATAATTAGGGCTAAGAAGAAGGTTTAGGGCAATTAAAAGGTAGTAGCGGAGTTGAGTTTATAAATCAGTCACAAGGTTAGAAAATACACTTCGGGTTTAACACAATGGCAGAGTTGCGTACAAAGAGTACTCGAGACGCAATCCACGCTCTTTGAAGGCGCACCGAGATGCTCACTCCCATCTGCCGGGCGGCAACACCAGAACAGTTCTTCACGTGGACCCGTTCCCGTTGACTTGGGCATCGGCGACGTCTAATACCCCTATTTCTATCGACGGCGATACATATATCGATCTTCTGGGCGAGTTCAGTGCTGGAAACTTTGGCTACTCCGAGCCAACGATCGCAGAGGCTGTCAACGCTGCGCTATCAAAGGGATGGAACTATGGCGGAAACTCCCAGATCGAGAAATACTTTGCTCAAAAGGTCTGTCAACGTTTCAGTCCATCGGGCATCGATCTCGTTCGATTCACCAACTCTGGTACTGAAGCCAACACTACAGTTTTGGCGGCAGCTTTGGCTATCAACAAGAGACGAAAGATCCTCGTCTTCAGTGGTGGATACCATGGCAGTACACTTGTCTTCCCCATGGCTCTGATTCAGGGCTCGATCGCGCCTTGTATGAACCTGCCACACGAATTTGTGTATGCCCCTTACAACAACATCCCAGAGACAAGGGCGATCTTGGAAGGTCTCTCGCAGGGCACCCTCGCGGCGATCCTGGTCGAGCCTGACCATGAAGGTCCGAACCCAGGGGCTTGCAAGTATCCGGACTCTATTGTCTAGCCACACGAAGGACCGTCTTTCGATTTCGCCATCGCGCTGAACGTAGAGATTAGATAACGAGACTCGGAATATCCATTCAACTACATGTCTTTGGATTTTACCACATGAGACCTGCCCTTATACTGCATATCCATGGGAAATGATCACTAGTTTAAAACTACTCGCGAATTTGTCCGCGTTAGCTATTTGTGCCCATTCCTTCCAAGTCCACCTTCGAAATTCGATCTTTCGTGTATTCAATAGCCAAAATGGTCTCCCAATCGACCCCCATGCTGGACACTGCTGTGCAGTCCACTTTTTCAGTAACTACAGAAGGCGTTGTAGGTCATCTCAAGAAAGACCAAGACGGCAGTCAGCGGTGCAACTAACGCCGTTTAGGTGTCTGAACTTCTTAAGCAATTCCCAGAGCAGGTATTTGAGCAGCACCATCCACGGTATAGAGATCTCCAGAATAGCTACTGGTCCGGGTATCAGAAGCCTCTGAAACCCCGATGTTTCTTTCAGCCCCATTCCTCTGAAGAGCTCGGTCGACTAGTGGCCCTCTGCGCAAGAGGGCAATGTCTCTTTGGCGTCAAGAGCGGTGGTCACGGCTATTTCGCGGGGCAGTCCAGCATCGAAGGAGGCATTCAGATCGACCTGGTCAAGCTCAAGACGTTGGAGATAAACAGGAGTAAAGGCACAGTGCTTGTTGGTCCTGGCAATACCTGGGGGTCTGTATATGAGAGGTTGCAGAAGCATGGCTTGATTGTCGTGGGCGGAAGGTCTGCTAATGTTGGAGTTGGCGGCTACCTGGTAGGGGGCATGTACCTAACCACAAAGATCCTTTGAGTCGCGACATATGCTAAAGACTTGTGACAGGAGGCATGTCTTTCCACGCAGCGCGACACGGCTGGGGTATCGACAACGTACGGTCCTTCGAGATCGTGCTCGGTAACGGCCGCGTCGTCACCGCGAGCTCACAAAGCGAGCCCAATCTCTATCGCGCTCTGCGAGGTGGTGGCTCCAATTTTGGCATCGTAACAGCTTTTGAACTAGAAGCTTATCCCTACAATGGGATGTGGGGAGGTCGCACGATGCTCGACAGCGCCCATTCCAGACAAGCTATAGCTGCTTATGCCGGATTTGTGAAAAAGCAGGAGGCTGATCTGAAAGGCCACACCATCTTTATTGCCACGTACGACGAAGGGCCACTACGACTGATTCAGTACATGGTCTACACAGAACCCCGAAGCGATCTACCTGCATTCGATGATCTTCGCAAAGTTCCAGCAATTGAGTCTTCTCTGGGACTCACTGATTACACAGCGCTGGCACAGAATATTGTGGGTCTGCAAGATGGTGTTGGATATCGAGCATCTATTTCGACCCTCACTCTCAAACTCGACCAATATCTTCTCAATTTCGCTTATGATGTTTTCGTTAGCGAGGCCGCGGCCAAGTCGAAGTACATCAACGCAACGATGGAGTTTCACGCCATCCCCCGAACATCAAGTCCCTCTGGGAACATGTTTGGACTTGAAAATGCTGACAGACCTCTCATCGCCTTTCTACTGGTCTTCGTCACCTCGGATGCACGCCATGATGAGGACGTGGCTCAAACACAGAAGACGATCCTTGCGCGCATCGAGAAGGAGGCTAAGAAGAGAAACCTGTATCACCCCTTCATCTTTGCCAACTATGCGGTCCAGTGGTAGAATGTGTTTGATAGCTACGGTGATACTAATAGGAACTTCTTGACTAAGGTTGCCAATGAGTATGATCCTGACCGGGTGTTCCATTGCCTGCAGCCGGGTTCGTTCAAAATCAACAGTGTAGATAGTGTTGGACAAGCCAAGATGTGATTGGAAGATGTTGGTAGGGTTCATAGTGATAGCAGTCAATACATACGAGATTACTAGAGACGATTGTTAATCAGCTTGACTTTTAATGCGCGTTGGATGTCTCTTCTTGCTGTTCTCCTTGGCTTTGAGGATATGTTGACGGCCCAAAGACATAATCTCCATCTTGGTTAGGCAGTACGGCGTGATGAGTCACAACATGCAGCACCTATAGACTCCTGCATCAATTCCCGAACGTCATCTCTCAGTCTAAAACAAACCTTATCTGGTGATACGATGGTAGTGGTAAATACCGCAAAATGGCGAGTCCATATCAGTATGTCAGACAGATAACCTTACGTCTTTCGCTAAACCCTTGTAACCGGCCGGTGCTGCTAGATTAGAGTGGCGTCCGCAAACCCGGTATGTGTGGGGTTCGGAAACTCCGGTCTCAGGGCGCTGTTAATCTCGGGCCAACAGCAGCAAGGTCAGGTCAGCTAACACTTTGAGCTGAGATCTAGAACTTTGGAATCAGATCATTGATGGCCGGTGAATTTACATGAAAAGAGTTAGTCCATCTCCATTACCAAGTCTGCAGAGTTTGGAACTTGACCAGACCAGACCGTATTACTTCAGTTTCCAATCAATTTTGGCCATCTTTTGTCAAAACGGCTGTCTTACTGTCTTAAGGTTAATTCGAGATAACCGCAACAATGCGAAGTATCGATCACAATGGTACCAATAGCGGCGAGCAGGCCTACAAGGTCGAGGACAATGTTCTAGGACATTCGCGACCCCTGCGTGTCATCTGCATTGGGGCTGGTGCCACTGGGTTAGACCTCACGTACAAGATCCAACGCCACCTCAAGTCTATTGAGCTCCAAATCTACGAAAAGAATCCAGAGCTTGGAGGCACTTGGTTCGAGAATACGTAAGTAAGGGAATATCCTTGTCAGCGGGACCTTTGACTAATGCGAGGATATAGGTATCCGGGGTGCGCTTGTGATATTCCCGCGCATATTTACGAGTATGAATGGGCGCCAAACCTCCACTAGTCTCAATTGTGAGCATAATCTTAAAACGAATGGGCGAGGTCTTAACCGTTCATCACAGTTACGCCTCGCAGCCAGAGATTCTACAGTATCTACGCGACACAGCTAAGAAGTTCGATCTTGGCAAGTTCATCAAGTTCAGCAGTGAGGTCGTTGAGGCTCGCTGGCATGAAGACAAAGGCCAATGGGCCATTAAGATACGTGATCGGGCTACTGGAGAAGTAGCAATAGACTGGTGCCATTTCTTCATCAATGGAGGCGGATTCCTGAAGTATCATATAGCTTCATTCCGTCATCATTCATTTCGCTTGCTGACATTTCTTAGCAACTGGCAGTGGCCTGAAATCGCAGGCCTTCACTCCTTCAAAGGATCTCTACTGTATTCAGCTGCTTGGGACAACGGTGTCGACCTGAAAGGGAAAAGGGTTGCCGTGATCGGCAATGGCTCTTCAGGAATTCAGCTTGTTACCGCATTGCAGCCAGGTATGTTACATTTAACAATTCTCATGCGTGCGTGCCTTGGTTTACTTACTCACTACCTTACTTAAATAGTGGTTGCGCATCTGACAACATTCATCAGAAGTCCTACCTGGATCGCTACCACGCTGGGTCAGGATTTCGCTGGTCCGAATGGAGCCAACTTTGACTGTAGGTTATTTACTATACGCCTCGAGAGAGGAAAGCACTCAAGTGCCAGTCCGAACTTACTAATGTGATCAAAGATACGGAATCACAGAAACGTGAATTCCTGGATCATCCCGAAAAGCTTCTTGCTTACAGAAAAGCAATTGAGGCCGACTTGAACGGCGGATTTGCATCGGTATGTTACCCGCAGTTGAAAAGTGAAAGAAACTTTGCTCTAACAGCCCTCTTTAGGCGCTCCACGATTCGCAACAGCAGGCTTCGGCGAGAGACAACCTGACTCAAATGACGCGGGCCCGTCTAGGAAAAGAGAATGCCTTGGCAGATCGTCTTATCCCCAGTTTTGGCGTGGGCTGCCGGTAAGTAAAAACACGCTCCAAACAAATCCTCCAGTATCTATCCATCCGGTGTTCTGGCTCTACTCTCTGAAACTAGGCGACCAACACCGGGCGTTGGCTATCTCGAGGCCTCGACAGAGAAGAACGTGCGTGTCGTGTTTGAGTCGATCAAACAGGTGGTCCCGCAAGGCGTGGAGCTAGCGTCTGGTGAGATCGTTGAGCTCGATGCCATCGTGTGTGCCACTGGTTTCAAGGTCTCCTGGAAGCCGCGGTTCCCAATCATTGGGAGGAACAACATCGAGATGCGGGATCAATGGAGTTCACGACCCACAGCGTACTTTTCTCTGGCCGTACCAAACTTCCCCAACTATATCCGTGCGTGTTTTGCCCTCGCTTGTACTTCATCTCATCTGGTCTGGCTGACGAGAAATCTATAGTGTACATGGGTCCCAACGCTCCGCTGTCTCACGGATCTGCAATCCCGAGTATCGAGCACATCACGAAATACGTGATAAAGCTTCTGCACAAGGTTCAAACTGAAGGGTACAAATCAGTAGTACCGACGCAACAGGCCTTGGACGACTTCATCAACCACGCCGACACGTTTCTGGCTCGCACAGTCTGGAATGCCAAGTGCCGATCCTGGCTGAAAGGCGGTAAGAAAAAGCAATTCACAGTGTGTGCGTTTCTTTAGCTAACGTACGTCCACCAGGAAAGGAAGATGGCCCCGCTTTGGTCCATCCTGGCAGTCGGTTACACTGGTTTCATAGGCTGACGAATCCACGATGGGAGGATTGGGAGTGGACTTCAGTGAACAAGAACAGGTTCGCCTATCTCGGGAATGGCTTTACGACTATGGAGACGCAGGAGAAGGACAAGGCATGGTATTTTGGAAACCCAGACTAGGGCTACGAATCCATCATCAACTGAGAGCGGTCCTTGGAAAGGATTACTCTTAGTAGAATGGAGTCCATCGCTGGAAGTGCTAGAGTACCTAGTGTTGGATAATGATACGCATTCCAGTGATTGCCAAATTCCTCTGGCCTTTTTGGCAGACATCTTAATTGCTACAAGTAAAGACTAATCAGGGCTACCATCAGCATAATAGGAGAATGTGCAGTTATACCAACTCCTAGAATTAACAGAGCCAAGGCCTGTAAATTGGCCACGATGACCATTTGCAATTTTAGAGAGTGCTGGAAACACTCACTCAGCTGCTTAATCAGGTGTATCACTTACTCATGCCCATGATATGGTGGCGCTGCCCTGGCCCACATAGCTCCATAGACTAGAACTCGCGTCCGGGGTCAAGCTGGGGTAAGCCCCGGCTCAACAAGATAAGCCAGACCGTCACTCATTCACTCCTCGACTACAACAAACCTGTCTCCTACGCCCGTACTTATCGGCGTTCTTCATCCGTAGTTCACTTCCGGGGCTTAAAGCTGGGGTAAATCTGCGCCCTCTAGGGACAACCACTTCATCGAGATAAGCCAGACCCCTCCCTTTGGCTGCGCAACGCTAGACTAGCCTGCCCGCATTACAATCTCAGGTCTTGGTCCGGGATTTCCGGTCGGATCCTAGTGCTGTCGCCCTTTCAGCAGTCAGCGAGCGTACGTACTGTATTAGTATGCGAGTTATCGCCCTAGGGAACATAGCATCATCACCATTCTTTATTCTTCAGGCATTCGTTCTTCACTATGCAGCAAAAAACCACAGTCAAGGATACTGGAGCTGTCCCGCCGAGCCGGACCGGTTCTGTTGAAATAGGTGCAGTGGAAAGCTATGGGAAGAGCGTGGCAAAGGATATTGGCACCGCCAACGACGATGCCATCCTGCGAGCTCAGGGCCACAAGGCCGCGATGCCTCGTCTCTTCTCCATCGTGTCCACGATGGGATTGATGTTTTGGTACATACTCCCTCCTAGCAGCGATAACATACTCTGCGAAGCTCAGCTAACTCAAGTGCACGCACCAGCATCATGAACGCTTGGGTCGGTTCGCTGGGCACGTTTGGGCAGAACTTGCGATATGGTGGGCCACAGGTGGTCATCTTTGCGGCTTTGGCGGCTGCTTTTGTCCAATGGATAGTGACACTAGGCTTGTCAGAGCTTGCCTCTGCCTTCCCGAGTGCCGGAGTAAGTACCTACCCAACCACCTGATGCTTTCCAATGCTTGTTTTTGGTCAATAAAGGGTCAATACCATTTCATGTACATCCTGGCGCCCGAGAAATACAAGCGGTTTAGCACTTTTATCATCGGGTGGATGTCGGTCCTGGCTTGGCGGTTTGCTATGAGCGCTGGCCTGGCCGCCTTCATTCACCCAAGCTATGCACCTAAGAACTGGCACATCTACTTGTGCTATCTCGGAGTGGCTCTCATCTCAGGTAAGTGGGCAACCTCGAGCTTGTCTACATCTATACTAAACATTATACATAGTATTCCCCATATTCGCGTTCCCAAAATCGGTTCCCAAGTTTACAACTGGCTCCATGTACCTTAGTCTGGGAGGCTTCGTGGCCTGGTTCGTCGTACTTTTAGCTACGAAATCGCGGACCAATGATGCTTCGTTTGTTCTCGCATCAGACCAGGGCAGCAGTGGCTGGGGCCAGGGAACGGCGTGGATCTTAGGCATCACTAATGCCATGTACAACTACGGAGGATCCGATTCACCCATTCATATTTCAGAAGAGATGCACAGTCCCGGACGAAAGTTGCCAATAGTCATGTGGGTAACCAAACATAACAAGTATTGCCGAGTAGCGAGTGACTAATATTAATTTGCGGTACAGGAACTCGACTATGCTCATCGCCGTTTTTACCGCCGCGCTCATGATGGTGGCTGCTATGTTCAAGATAACAGATGTTGAAGCAGTCACGAACTCTGGCTTCCCAGCCGTTGAGCTCTTGTACCAGGCGACTGGCAATCGTAACTTGACTATAGTTATGGCTGTTTGGTTGATCATCGTGTTTGCCTGTAAGGCTTCCCTCCCTTGTTTAAGATCATCAGCCAGTTCCCTATGCTAATAGATATATAACAGCTTGCATGCCTCCCCAATTCATCACCGCTGGCCGCGTCACCTGGGCCTTTGCACGAGATAAAGGCACGCCATTCCACGAGTTCTTCTCGCACGTCGATACCAAACTAGAATTCCCAGCGAGGGCTACATTGCTAGCACTGGTCTTCATCTCCTTGTATGGCTTGATATACATGGCTAGTTCAACGGCATTTAACTCCGTCATCACGTCTGCCGTTCTCTTTCTCAACATCACTTTGGCAGCACCTCAGGGAGTACTCGTCCTTCGTGGTCGGGAAAAGGTACTTCCAGGGCGACCTTTCAAACTCGGATACGTCGGTTGTTTCTGCAACATGTTCTCCGTGCTCTGGGTTACAGTTCTTGTGGTCTTGGTTTGCATGCCTCCCTCAGTGCCCGTCACAGTGGCGTCGATGAATTGGACCTCCCCAATTCTTGTTGGGCTATTCCTTCTTATCATCGCTGCCTGGTTTGCTTTTGGAAAACAGTTTGAGTGACCCAATATCGATTGGGAGATGCTTAACCAAGCAAACGAACAGCAGTCTGAGTTGCACCTTGGGCGCAAATCCCATTCCTAGGGTCTGTTCTACTGATCAGGAACATGGGGCTTCATGGGTTGTAGGAATTCATGGGTTTAACAGTTTGATGGTTTCCGAAGGCGAGAGAGATACGCGCTGATGTTGGTGTATTTACTCTGTGTGTAGCTCTGATCTGATAAATATGTAGTACTGAAATGAATTGGCCGTGTCTTGGCGTTAGTTTGCTACATTTTCCTCCCCTCTATTACATAATTCGAAGCTGGCAATGGCTTCACTCACAGGGATAATATCCTTTACTCTACGCGCGCGAACTCAGTCTCGGCCTTGGGCTCCTTACCCCAATGGACTTAGTTAATAACGGGCCTGGACCTAGGTGTCTCTGGTGATGGACAGCGTCACGAACAGAGGAGAAATTGAAGGAGACAAGATATGATTACATAACATTAAAGATTGGGGTGTAGATATGGCAGGCAAGCTACACTCCTATGCAGAACAGGAATGCCCTCCACAGTAGCTCCCATGTGTCTAGGGCGTCCACTATTGCATGGCTCTTGCACTGACTCAAGCTCGCAGCCACAAGTCTCAACTTCAATACGAAAAACGCCTCTGGGTAGTCTGAGCACGCGACTTATATCTCTGGATTGTGGTTGAACGTTCCGCTGAAAGGGTTACCAAAGAAATCGGCTATGTCATACCCAGACTCCGGCAGTGTCATGTATAAAGAAGAGCTCGCCACCGGGAAATCGAGAAAGCTAAGTCCATCGGACATGTCGCTTTCGTCTATGCTTTGCATCTGAGGATTGTTAAACCGTTTATCATGATGTGAGGGATGAGGAGCAAGTTTTGGAACAAACAGCAAGGATCAGATTTATAGACAGAACCTCAGCAACAGGAAAGAAAGGAAACAAACATACCACATCATTGGTGCCTGTGACTGACAGTTGCTCCAAGTCATACTGTGACACAAGATCAAACCTCTGCACAGCGGCAAGGTTGCCATCGGGTGCTCCTCTGCGAACGCTAGGTCCCGCCGCGATAGTCGCATTCGCTTCATCTCCAGTAAACGACTCGACATAGAGGCGGGCGATGGAGGTGAATTCCGCCACTTTGGCATCGTGAATTGTGCCTTGGGCTAAAAGATCGAGTCTCGCGTAGTGGGCCGCGACTATGTCAAGGTATGATAAGTTCTTTCTGGTCTCAGTGTGTAGCGGGTTGTGAATGACAAAACCGAAGACGATAAACATGGCGACCATGGGCATTACTCCAATTATCCTATAAGCAGGGCATTGGCGTTAGTTTAGTTGTCAGATCTCACTTGGTCTTGCCACTGGAAGAATGAATTACCAGACGGGGGTGAAGGGGTTCATAGCTATCAAATAGGTTGACTCAATAACCGATCGTGCTGACAGTAATAAGCACTTTGTGTTTTCAGATCCTTCGTACGGGCACAGGTGAAGGGTCATTCTCGATAAGCAAATCCTCAGATTGTAATACGAGAAGTGGATTCTCAAAGCCATTTCCTGCATGTACAGAGGACTTGATCGATATTGCTGTAGGGATGAGCCCGGGCGAAGGCTCTCGGGAATTGAGCTTAGCCATGATTGCAATTCGTCGTTGATGCGATCCATTTGGACAAATCGTTCTTCATCTGATTTGAAGGTAGCAGTTACTGAGAATAGTGAATCGTAGGCTTTGGACAAAATCCTCGAGTAGCGAGCCCAGCAAGGAAGCCAGGCAAACTGCTCGGCACCAGCTGTCAGACCTGTAGGAAGAGGACAGCTGACGTCCATATCCGATATTAACTGTTGTGTAATATTTACCAAATTTATTCTACTCATCTCAAGGACCAGAGTTGTAATACCGAGGCGTTGCTAGAGTTGAAAGCATATTCTTTTTCGAGGCAGTAGACGACCCAAAATGCCCGTCTACCTTCTTGGAGCGCGCCGTGGTCCAGGTTTCTTTTGTGAAGACCCAAGGTCATAATTGTTCTTGCCGCCTCTGAGATACACAACGTTTCAATCTGGAGACTAGAATAGTTGAGAGCAAATACTGCCTGCAGCCAAGTTCAGTCAACATATGTTATTCAGTTCCTATATCCGCGCCGACTTACCATTGCCGTCATTGCCTAACAACAACATTAGCATATCAATCTAAGCTCTTGACTTGAGGCAGGGACCTACCTGCGCCTTGAGCAACGAAGCCTTACATATTAACACATCTTGGAAATGTCGAAATGCAAGTCTGAAGTAGTGCCACGCTAGGCCCATTGCAGGTTCAAAAGAGCCTCCATCATGGTACATACATCCCAAGCTCAGGACAGTATGATACAGAGCTAACCATGTCTCATGAGTTGGGTCTGAGCCTTGAGGTTGGGCGCACGAGACTCTCTCCTCAAACCTAGCTTGGTCGAGGAACGGATAAATGGGATGAACTTGCTCGAAATAAGCTATGTCGTCATTAGCATCAAAGATCAATGCGTATCATCCATTCAGCGATGTTCGTACATCTGATATGCTGAGACCGATGTTCCGGAGAATCATTAACCTCGTCAGGTAGGCCATATGGCTGAAAGGTAGCTTCCCATCGGCCCTGCATTTGTGACTCTCAAGTGTTGACGAGTGTTTTGGGCTTGTCATGGCCGAGCTTCAAACAGAGATGATCGACAGCATGGTCGGAGAAGAATGCTAGACTAGAACTCGGAACTTGTCTGTGTTAGC
This sequence comes from Fusarium succisae, assembly GCA_013186925.1. Lineage (NCBI taxonomy): Eukaryota > Fungi > Ascomycota > Sordariomycetes > Hypocreales > Nectriaceae > Fusarium > Fusarium succisae. Next base: position 35,502 of record JAAOAW010000133.1, on the reverse strand, counting down.
AGCTCTTGGAATCACTCATAGTGCTCTTTCTTTGAACCTACCATGCTCGGTCACTGTTTGTCGCGACACGCTGTAGCAACCCGCGGGATACAGAGCTCTCTCCTCTTCGGGGGTTCCTATAGGCTCCAGAGAGAAGATTATCCTGTCAACGTAAAATGATGAGTCCAATTTACTATTCACCGACTCTGGGGCCACTTGGCTTCTGGGCACAGGCTGCGTAGACTCGGAGGTGATTGGTGAATTTGCAGGGATTGGCGGCTCAGCAGCAACAGTTATTTGGTCGTCGGCGACGCTTCGTCGCGCCTCAGTGAGTATTGGAGAGGGAGCAACTGATGCCCGACGGTGAACATTTCCAGCATTTCTGGTGGACCTTGTGGTGTGAGCTTTTCGTGCTTTCGTGGGCGAGTAAATGCATTTCAGTCCTCGTTTCTGGAGCAATTGATTAAGCTATTGCATCTGATTTATGGGAAAGCTTTGCATACGTTGCACAGCGTGCACGCCTCATCCTGCGGCTGACTCTCTGTGACTGATAAGCATTATGGCACGGGTAATAGCTAGCTTTAACTAACTTAAACAACGCACTTTCCAGGCTCTACAATTTTCACACGTGCTAAGATATTTCGTCGGGCGTGTACTTTCTGTAGTGCTGGAAGGAGAAGACATGCTGGATTGTTAGAACAATGTTGAGAATCAGAGGGCCGTTGATAGTCATGGGGGTTGATGATGGCTCGCCAATTGCGGGGAAATTTGCTTTTCCGTGGGCTTCGGTTAAACCATCGGCAGATCTCAATCTCTTCTCATCTTATAGAAGATAAGCCCCATTATGGAAGGGTTGTACTATTTGCTGTAACAATACACTTTAACCCTGCTGAAAGTCGCTATAGTTAAGATCTTAGGAGAGTTAGTTCACAGTTTCGTCGAGCAACGAGGAAGAGTCTCGTCAGATGACCGAGGCACTTCGCGCTAAAAGACTCTTGATATTTTGTTTAATGATTGACTAGAATGAGAGTGTGTAGGCGATAGCTACGGTGCGAAAACCCTGATATTCACGCTATTCGTGACGCTATTGATAATACCCGATATTGAAACGAGTGACATCAGGTAGGTAATTGAGATACAATCCCTCCTCAGTGATAATAGGGTTCAATCCCATATAACTGCCATCGGGCCAACTCCCGTTGTCAGATCAAGCTTGCCGAAACTGTAGTTTCCAACAATACCATCTAGAAGGCCTGTCTTGAAGTCTCTTCTGAGGATATAAAGGTCGTTGGTGACTTGATTTGCAACCGCAAGAAATTGATTGCGAGAATCAGGTGATAGTGAGAAGTGCCGAGGTATTTTACTATAGGTGCTGTTGAGACCCATGAACTGTAGTGGCTTCTTGGAGTATCCGTCCAACGAGTATACAGCAATGGTATCCGCCTTATTAACTGATTCTGTGTTCCGGTTGGATACATACAAGAAGCGCTTGTCATGCGAAACAGAAAGTTCGGAAGCCAAATTGACATTGTTAGGCTTTGTACGCTTGCTTGAGTTATCGAGAGTAGATGCCCTCTGCAGATGAGTTATACGCAAGGTTTCGTTTAGTTCGGGGTGTGCGCTATGATGACCAGCAGGGCCATTTTCAAGCGAGAAGACAATGACAGTGTTATCGAGCTCGGAAACTAAAAACATGAGTCTCTTCTCTTTACTGACTTGAGAGAAGACAATGTGGCGTGGACCCGTTCCTGGTAACAGTGTAATGGTTCGAATCTGTTCGACATGCTTCGCATCGCGAACCTGATATATGTAAACACGATCTGCGCCTCGGTCAGGGACGGCCATAATATTTCCGCAGGGACTGAAGATGGCGGCATGTGGATTGGCAATTTCCTGCGAATCTCCAGTTCCAGGGCCAGGATGTGTGAGGTTGTAATGAAAGACGTTAGTAACGTGACCAAAGTTGCCAGGAGAAGTCAGTGGGAATACGGAGACTGTAGAGCCGTCGCTGAACCGCGAGTATGTCAGAAATATGAATCGCTGTTGTAAACGTATTGGCTCACTACTCACATATTGGCTGAAGATAGCGTTTTTCCGTCTCTTGAAATGTCAAGGTAGACTCCGCCATCGCCGTGAGATGCTACTGCGTCGTGTAGCTCAAGACAGCCATTAGGTAGCTTTCTGAATGCGTGAATACCGCCGCTCTTAGACGAATTGTCGGGGAAGTGTGTTCTCGAGATCGAGTACAGATATTCTCCCCTGCTATGTAACCATCCTGGTTGATACCCTGCCTGGGTAGTACCGACTAGTTGAATACTTCTGTTTGTAGGTTCGGAGGGATTGAAGGCTAATGTGAGTATACCTCGTTCTTTATGTGCGACGCGCAGAATATGAATTTGTGATTTTGCCCATACCCCATAGGTAAGAAGCATAACAATAATAATCATAAGTGAAGACATATTGTTCTTGATAAGAATTAGACGTTTAATTTTGACATAGGTTTGCTGAAAATCATAAGTTGGAAAGAATGGGTTTTAAGTTCTTGTAGCGATCTGCAGTGACTTGATTATGTCTTGGGCAGTGTCACAAGGTACACGAGATATGCTCAATTCGATCGTCGTTTAGTATGACATAGTAAGCTTACGACGCAGAGTAATAGGTTCAACGCCTGTTTTCAAGCCTCCTGGCTTAACAATCCATCAACCAGCCGCGTCAATGGTCCTACGGACTAATATCAATTCCGCCGGATACATTCGAGGTCAGCACACAGTAGAGTACCTAGCCCGTTTAAAAGCAGTGACTGCACTTGGAGTCCAACGGATACGGACTTGTAATGTTCCTTATCCGAACCACTTTCAATCGAAAAACTCGACGTGGTACGACATGGTAAGCTTGACGTCGATACGTGTCTCTGTAATCTGAGGTGATAAGTGGAGATTTATAGTACATTTTGGATCTTTCGGCAGATGGTAGATTACTAGAATAGTCTTGAGAATCATAAATGCCTGCATTGATAATGGTTAACAGGTAGGGAGAGGTTTAGGACAGCTTGCGAAATGCGGGGAAATTCTTTTTTCGGTAGCCCTCGGTCAAACCATGGGCAGATTTCAGCCTCTTTGTCATCTTATCTGCCTCCCTGATTTTGGTGTTTTAGCAGGGACTATTGTATAAGTGAATTTGCCTTGTCTGCCTCTCAGTATAAGCCCCATTGTGTAGCCAGTATCGCAGCATCAAAACAAAGAGCAGCACTTACCCTGCCACTTTGCTATTGGCAAAAGAGAATCCCAAATTCGTGTATGTGGCGTCAGTGCATATCCGAGCTGGTGCGTTGGCAGTTTCTGATTGACAGCCTGATTCACAAATCTGCCTTGTCTGCCTCTCGGCGTAAGCCACGTAGGCCTCATTGTGTAACCAGTACCAGGACAAAACTCCGCAATTCCCATGCCTCCCTTGTTACCCCGCAGGCCTGTTCGTCTTTCTTACAAAATAGATCAAATTTGATATGGGTGACCTATTCTCTATTGCCACCGGCGTCGCTGGTCTCGTTTCACTTGGAATTACTGTTTGTGACGGCCTTCACACCTACTTCAGCGCTATCAAAGACAGAAAGGATGACCTCGCAATTGTCACACAAAACGTGGCCCTGCTCAACTTCCATATTTTTTCCGTCCAGTCCAGTGCATCAAAGCTTGGTCATCGTCATTCTCCAGCCATCGACGGCTTACAACTGAGCCTGATAAACTGCGAAATGCAGCTTAAATGCCTTGAATCATTGCTCAATGATTTGCGGCCGACCGAAGATCCGTCGCTAGCCAAGGAGATTTGGAGAAACCGGAAACTACTTACGCGATATCCTTTTGATCGCAAGAAGCTGATACAGCTGGAAGAGTATCTTTTGCGAGCAAACACTACTCTGAGTAGTTTCATACAAGCCCTCAACCTGTGAGTGATCTCCAGCGCCACTAAAAAAAAAAGATTATTCTGAATAAAGCTAGCGACATAAATATCCGAAACAGCAACGAGTTGGAGGCTCTTATAACATCTCTCGAATCGCTTGATATCAATACCCAGACCACGTTGAGAACGATCACCACTAGACTCAACGTCATTAGCCCCAAAGTCGAACCTAGCACCCTCCAACATGTTCCCTCCAGAGTAGGAGATATTGCAGGCTCCAGCAGCAACAGTATCGCTTTACACCAGAACACAGAGGGAGTCGCAAAAACCAAGACCTATTTCCCCGGAACTGAGCGATATTCGCAAGACCTCACCAACGCCCATTTTAAACCTCGTTATATGCAGAATGCCGAGCTCGAAAGAAGACTTTGCAAGGAGCTAGCAGACATGGATTGTACCTGCGGAGCTTCGAGCCGCAAGCCTAGCAATCGTCCTGCAAGTTGCACGTACAGATTGTGGGGGGGACTGACCGTCTCAAGACAAGTAGATGTACGAGCAAGTCATTGCCCTGGGTGCATTTTCTTCCAGAAGTCGAAGAGAAATATCTCGAGAACTTCAGCGACATACTTCGGGCTTCTATCTTTCTTTTCCCAACGTTTCACCGTTTCTCTCACGCAAGAATACTCCGGTGGCCCATATGGCGTCTCTTTTGGGTTGCAACCCTGTAACATTGTTGAGAATAGCCCAGCTTTCAGGCTCATTTACACATATTCACCAAGATTCTATAGTACCTTCGGTTCTCACCCGAGGTGGAATGGTCGAGATCACCAAGCAGATAGTCTTATTAAAGAGCTGAGAGCTATCTACGGATCCGGAAAGGCATCCCCTTTTGATGTTGACCCATACGGCAATAATGTCATTCACATGTGCTTAAGAGTAAGTTAGCTGCTGTTCTATTTCTTTTCGATTTCTTTATGACTTCGAGCTGACGACTTTGGAGTCTTATGTATACTACTTCGGTTCCCGAGAGCCACTAGAGTCAAACGGTATGGCAGTTGATGACATGTTCAAGATACTAAGCTACCTAGCCGATATCGGTGTGCCCATAGCAGCATCGTGTTTCTGTGAATGGTAATATTTAATACAGGACTGGATTTTCTCAATGATCTAACATAAATTAGTAACGTTTTAACCTTATCAATGACTTACAGCCACCTCTGGATTCTCCCGAGGCTGTATAACTTGGTCATGATCCACCATTCAAGCTTTTACGATACCGAATTGGCTCATGGACGATATACACCTGAATACCCATTATGGATGGGCGATAGAGAGAAAGACTTAAAGCAGTTAGATAACTTATGTGAATATCCCGAGATATGTGAAGGTAGTATTACCATTGCCTGCCCTTTACTATTGCTTAAAGTACTGATGTTTAAACGTAGATGTTGGATTCTCAGAGCTGTTTCTCGCAATCATCACGAAAGATCATCGAAAACTTGAGGCTATCCTGGCAGAAGAGGATAGCGCTTTGGATATTTCGCAAACGGATTTATTTGAGCGCAACATTATACACCTAAGCAGTAACTGGCCTGATGGACTGAGACTACTTTTACAACGGCCAGATGTTCGCCCCTTGATGGACATGAATTTGGCATCACAGTTAGATCTCAGACCATTGGACTATGCTCTGTTTTACAGCAAGATATACTGTAATGCTCCAGACCAGTGGACTGAATGTTTTGACTGCAGTTGCTACGCTGCAGTCCAGATCCTGCTCGAAGCCGATTGCAACGTCACTGTCGGTTACCGGCGAGCCGAAACCCTGGCTAGTTGCTCCTTAAAGGCCCGGGAATTGTTCTTCGAGCATCTTAAGGACAGACGTCAACGACTGCAGAGTATTGCTCTCAGGATTCTTCCCGAGAAGATCTTAAGCCAATATGGAGTAGCCACAAGCCCGTTACCTGACAAGACTGCTGTTCTACTGTGGAGCGAATTACAGGAAGCTCAAGATCAGCAGGATCATCAAGTCTGGCTTTCCGATAGCCTCAACCCCTGCGACAACGGACTCTCCATTATACCTGAGAGCTTTTTCGAGTTTCATCATCACCTGCAAGTTGCAGAGCTAGCACTCGACTACGGTTTCGCACCTAGGGATGAGGAAGGTGTTCCAACACTCCTATCTGGGAGGTACATTATGGGGAACCGTATTACTCTATATCCAATAAGGAAAGTTTCCATAAGATATCTAGACTGGCTACTCCAGCACGACCTAAGCCTAGAATTTTGTTTAGATTCCTTCCAGTTTTCGTTTCTTCATCGCATCGCATCTTTCATTGGGGAGCTGATATCCTTCAGTATCCCCAAGACCACCCTTCTGCCGCACCAGCATGTCATTATTTCTGAACTGCAGGGTTCAAAAATATTACTACCTTCCATGTCCGACACCAAAGCCCAGTGCAATATTCCATGTCCGTGCTCTTCGGGCATGTTTACCCGAACTTTGGCACATATCTTGCCCGCAGCGTTCCGGTATCCATATGACAACCATTTCAGATGCTTCTTTTCGCATGTAGAAGACCATATCGAACTTGTGGTTAAATACATCGATCGTTTAAAGATCTCAGAATGCAGCTCTGAATATTCATACATGGCGAAGTGTGCAATTCATATTTTCACCATGATGTCCTTGGGGGTAAGACACTTGCCAATCTGCCTAACTTCAAACCATGATGATCTACAGGATCCATATGCATATTCAGATTGTTCAGATGATTCAGGTGATGAAGGCGAATGGAGAGAAATATTAAGCGAGGATCGGGAGTTGATTGATCAGCTAGAAACACTTGACGAAGAGTTTGGGGAGGTTTTCGATCGCCAAAACGTCTCTATTGCAGAGTTTCTTTCGAATTACTGGCTGACAAGAATGGAAGAAGTCGTCGCGGATTTGAAAAAGCCCCTAGATAATAACAGTAAGTATAATCTTATGGGATCTGGGGTACTGTTGGACAAGAAGGAGACGAGTGGTTCTGAATGTCGTGTTGAGTGGACGGAATGAAGTTTGAGATCAGGTCGCTTTTTTGGATGATGGACTAAACTAGGCACAGGATAAAATTTCCCAAGTTTATCGTACATCCAGGAATGCCAGCTTCGTATTAAACGATCCAGGTCACGCCGTAAAACTCAATAGTCGAGTGATCTCGTCGCCCGCTGTCGCTCATATACCTAAATGTAAGTTAGCTACATACTTAATGTTCTATTCCCTTCCATTTCCCCGCATTACCTTATTGGAGGTTGCGGACCCTCAGTAACGCAGTGACAGAGGCCAAGAATTCTGTTGTAACAAAAACCAGCATTATTACATCCCTCGATGTCAGCACCATCCCTATTACCGAGGTTGAAACCGTTACTGTCACTGGCGTTAATGCTGTTTCTGTTACCGATTCAGTTACCTCCATAGTCACTGTAACTCACGCGACTATAGAAACTGTTTTATCTACTATCGAAGTCACAATCCCCACCATCACTGCTACCGGTGCAGTGACAACTATCTGGGGTTGATTTCCCTGGTATCTCGAGTGGTTGTTGTTTTGGATGTTTCCCCGCGGCTGTTGGAAAAGGTCGAGTTGAACAAGCCCCTAGCTGATGCCGATGGATATGATCTGTGAGAGACCGGTGCGGTGTTGAAGGGGGATGATACTGATAGCTCTGAAGGTTATATTGAGGACAAGGAGGATGAAATTTGGGTTCAAATTGACTTATTGCAGGATATTTGAAGCTGGAAATTGAAATGATATCTCAAGCTAGTCATCAACTTTAGAATGCCAGTATGATATTGAAAATTCCGTGTTGCGCCCCAGAACTCAATAGCCTAATAGGAGCCCTCTCGTTATACCGACTATGGGAGCATATGTTAGTAATCCGGATATATCTTCTAATGGATAAAGGTCTCTTATCTCTGTGTATGCACGGATTGGGATGTATTAGCCGGAAGCTTATCTTTTGACACAGAGATCTGCATATTTATGTCCCAGTCTATCGTGGTTTATCTGCGGGGTTGCTCCATTTTCACTAAGCGACATGCATCAACTCACCCATCTTCCGGGTCGTCGGCGCGCCCTTTAACATTCTATGCTTATTAATTCCTCACCGTTTAGAGATAAGCATACTTTTGCAACCTCAATTGGTGTCTATGACTAGTTTGACGCTGATAAGCGGAAGTAACGTTAAAATCCCGATGTCGGATGCTGCAACTCATATCTTGCTGCAGCACTTCTCTGGCCACTTACAGCATGCCTCGCGTTTATGCAGCCAGGATTTAGACGGAGCTTTTGACTTGGCCGACGCCTTTGAGCATTCTACCATGGCTTCGGGGAACTAGCGGTGCCGATGGGGCAAAGGGCGCTCAAAAGTTCGTTGCAGATAAGTCAATGAGTCTTTTTTGGGAACTTGTAGTCGCCGATACTCCCGTTATCCTATCTTATCTCAGATAGAAAGAGTAGGTTGACTGACTATTGTAGGTAGTATATAGTTGACAATTTCATCTCCTCTTCCAGTCATACTCATTATTGGCTATAGACCTCTGTTGTTACCTGTTGCCATGAAACAATCTATTGCGAAGGTTATTCTTGGGCTAGGAGGGGCCATAGCCTCTTCTCTACCCGTCCAATTGCATACAAGAGGAGCCCCAACTTCTCACTTGACAAATATCTACGTCAAATTTGATCAAGCGTCGGATGGTCCCTTGTCATTCACCTATGGCCTCTGCAGCAGCAAGTCTCGGTCTGAGTCCCATTACACGATAGCTGTCACTGAAAGCAAAGGTGTCTCACGATTAGTCTGGATCATACCAGAAGACTCACACGACAACGGCTGCATTTCAGCATGGACAGAAGACAATGTTCTCGTAGGACGAAGTGAGCCTCAAAGGCTTCATCGTGTCAGGCGTCGGAATGTTCAGAAGCGGGCAACGGGTGAGTCCTAGCCCTTTCCGTGCAGTTTGAGGCTGACAAATCTCTGACAGATCCAATCCTCATGAATGCCGAGAATGGTATCGATGTACTGGGACCGTGGTTCGACGGTGTTGAGCATCTCTCCAAGACGGGCATCTCTGCACTCGATGCCAACGCTGCTAAAGAGAAGCACGTTGCCATTGTTGGTGCTGGTATGTCGGGCCTGATGACCTACCTAGTTCTCTCACAAGCAGGCATGACCAACATCAGTATCATTGAAGCCGGTAATCGACTCGGTGGCCGTGTTCATACCGAGTATCTCACTGGCGGGCCCTTTAATTACTCTTATCAAGAGATGGGACCCATGCGATTCCCTTCCACTTACAAGAGTCCTGAGACCAACGAGACAATGAACATCACGGACCATCAGTTGGTGTTTCAACTTGCAGAAGAAATGAACAAGCTCAACAACCACGACAAGAACCTCAGCGTTGACTTCATTCCTTGGCTCCAGAGTAGCCCAAATGGTCTTTCGTACAAGAACGAGTTCAAGCTACCAAGCGGACTGCCGCCAACACTAGCGGAAATTGCGAGCAATGCGTCACTCAGTCCTACGAGTGTCAATGACCCTATGACCCAAGACCTCCAGACCAAGGTTGACACATTCATGCCTGGTTCTGATTTCAGCACTCTTATGGCAAAGAACATGTTCAAGGCTCATAAGCAGTGGCTTGAAACTGGTCTCAATGGCCTAGGCGGCGATCAGTGGTCCGAATATGCCTTCGTGGTCAACTACTTGAAGGGTAGCCTCAACAGCACTGACATGAATGGTGGTTGGTCTGCTTCTAGTTTCTGGGACTCGTTGTACGAGGGAATGTATTTTTCAGCCGCCAGCTACAAGACCATCGATGGAGGTCTCAACAGGCTTCCATTGTCGTTCCATCCTCTTGTCGACAACATCACAACAATGGAGCGCAAGATTGAGCGTGTCAGGTACAGCGAGACAGAGGAAAAGGTCACATTGCAGTGGCGCAAGGAGTACAACGACACAACGTTCCATAACTCAACGTTCGATTATGCCGTGATTGCAGTACCCTTCTCTGTTGTCCGAAGGTGGCGTCTTCCTAAGCTCCCCGCAACCATTTCCAACGCCATCAAGGAGTTGAACTATGGGTCTGCCTGCAAGGTTGCGCTCGAGTTCTCTGAGCGCTTCTGGGAACACTACGAGAACCCCATCTATGGTGGGTGCAGTACAACTACGGATATTCCGGGCATTGGTAGTATCTGCTATCCATCCTACAACTTGAATGGCACGGGCCCTGCTACCATTCTGGCAAGCTACATCAGTGGTGACATGGGAGTTCGATTGGCAAGCATGTCCGAGGAAGATCACGTCCAGATGGTCCTTGAGGCTATGATTGAGATTCACGGAGAGTTCACTCGAGAACTCTATACTGGGAAGTATAACAGAAGATGTTGGGCACTTGATCCTCTTGAGTCCGGAAGCTGGGCTAGCCCGACTGCAGGACAGCATCAACTCTACATACCGGAGTACTTCAAGACATACAACAAGGTACGCAGTTCAGGAATTTAACGGGTCACCTTCTAACGATTTGAGCAGATGATCTTTGTTGGCGAGCATACCTCGTATACTCACGCTTGGATCGCCTCGGCTTTAGACTCGGGTATCCGTGGCGCAGTCCAGCTCTTGCTAGGTATGAATAGGCACTGATGGTACAATCATTCACTGTCGCTAACAAGATGCAGAACTTGGGCTCGTTGACGAGGCAAAGCAAGCGGTGGAGAAGTGGATGGCGAGATGGATTGAAGTGGTAAGACACTTTGCGCTTGTTGAACGTAACATGACTGACATTTCGGGAAATAGTAAGCGACTGTATACGCTCTTACGGGGATAAAAGACCCTCGCGTGGAACGTTCGGTAGCACTTGTGATAAGGGACTGGTTTGTGTGTCAAAATGCTGATCAAGCGATATGGGGATGGTTGAATTCTGTGCTCCGTAATTTAGCAGACAGAACCCATCAGCTGCCAAGCTTTGTTATACGCGTATCCGATAATTTCAGGTTGCAATACGGTGTAGCCAATCAGAGCAAGTGAATTTCCCGCCTAATTTTCGTGCTAACGGAACGCCCCGGTTTTCCAGAAAAAGTCAGGCAATGGTTCCAGGGCAACTTTCCAATGTTTGATGTGTGAAGAAATTGTCAATGTGATACATAGTGCTGGATTATTAATCTTAAGTATGGAGGGACCAGGTTGCAGCAAGACTAGTCACTATACTTAACCTATGCCTCATATAAATATAAGCACTATGTAAAATTCCCCAGATTTCTCAATGTCGATGATGTCTAGGGTGAGTCCCTTTGCCTGGCTCCGATTTTTAAGACATTCCTTGACTCTAGGTATATTATTTACAAGTTCTATGGGGATGACTGCGGCCTATAAGGTTAAGCTTCAGGCTGCCAACACAGATAATGAATGACAACACGATATCTTTTTTCCCGACATAAGCTTTTACCCATAAGCTTTCACGATGACCAACTTTTACCCTTTTGCCCTCCATTCTCATTTCAGTCTCTACGGTGGGCTATGTAGACTGTATAATTATACTGATGCCCATTATGAGTCCTGGGTAGTACACCTTCACATAGCACAATGGTGACTGCCCCTCTCCAAGATGGGCTCAAATGACCAATTTTCCGTCATTCACGAATGCGCGTCGGACGTTACCTGCCACTGGCCATGTGTCAGCGGTCTCTGCTGCAACACGGAAGGTGTCCAATGGTGAGAGTGATTGTCTCACTGCTGGTATCCTCTTGGGTTGCTGATTATTTTGAGTTGACAGACCCCACCGCTGATGCTCACATCAAGTGCCCAGCACATGAGAACTTTGTGCCTGTGCTCCAATTCATGGTACTCGTCCATTCGGTTTGTCCTGCGGTCGCTAACCGAATCATTTCGATCTGATCCCAGGGTCTACTGAAGTCTTGATGCGTGCAGGAAAGGACAGATTGGTTTAAATGGCTTTAGTATACTTCGGTTAATAAGTGGAGCCAGAGATTGATAAGAACAACAACCGATACTTAGTCCCGAGGAACAATATCAACCCCGATACATGACTACGAGGAGTTACTGGCCACCAGGTCCGACAAGGACCGGCTATTAAATGACCGGAATAAATAGGTTTAACAAGAAAAGTCATACGATGCTTACGTCTACAGTAGGACATACCCGGAACTACCGGGAGTCACGTGACGCTAGTATCCCAAATTTGATTACGTGTAAAATTTTCAAGCGCTCAGCCCCTTAGACTAGTATTCACATTGTTTGTGCACAACAATCGCTACTCGCTCCCTTCACCGCATAATGGCTGAGAAAACCGCCCACCAGCAGCCATCGCCATCGCCAGTGCGGTCTGGCATGAGACATAACGAGGATATCCGGTGCATCGTGTCTACCTTTCTTTTTTTCCTCGTCTTTGTCATCACTTGGCACTATTTCTCATCGCCGTTGGCCGGAGGTTGGGTTTCGCTTACACTATGGCTGTCGCTCTTCCAGCTGTCCTTTATGGGCGCTGTGACAACGCATAATGCGATTCACTTGCCTGTCTTCTGGAGTAGGAACTGGAACAACTTCTACCAGATCTGCTTGTCTCTCCAATACGGAGGCGCTGTCACGGTCTTCATCCCTGGTCACAATCTGTCTCATCACAAATACCCTCAGCAAGCACGAGATGTCAGTAAGTAGCTTACGTCCTTCCTATTTAGACTCAATCGTCTGACAGGAAATTAAATACCTCAATTTCTCCACATGTGACATTGCTGACCGCATAAACAGTGCGCACTACTAAAGTCCGATATAGCTGGAACCTCTTGAACGGTCTCCTGTTTTTCTGGCATGTTGTTCTGTCGGGAAACAAGGACGATAAGTTGTACTTTGAGGCCCAGGCACGTCTTAATCGACCCATCGTGAGACAGCGCCGCCGCGAAGAGATTGCCGTCTGGGGTACTACTGTAGTGCTCATCTTGATCGATTGGCGCCGATGGATCTGGTTTGCGCTTTTGCCGCAATTCTATGCAAAGTATTGCATTCTTTCATTGAACTTCCTCCAGCACGACGGCTGCGACATGAGCTCCAAGTACAATTTTGCGCGCAATTTCACTGGCATTACGCTCAATTACTTGTGCTTCAACAACGGCTATCATACCGTGCACCATTTATACCCTGGTCTGCATTGGTCTGTTCTGCCGGAGAAGCACCAGGAGCTCATCGGGCCTCATATCGCCAAGAGTCTTGAGAGCTCCAACATATTAGTGTATATGTGGAAGAGCTTTATTTATCCCGGCCTTCGTCTTGACTACACAGGCCGTCGGCTTGTGATTACAAAGGAGGAAAACGAAATGCCTGACGAACCCTGGTTCTACGATGGGTCAGAGACTTTCTCAAACACGAAGGAATACCTTTCCCAGGGTATGAAATGATTGCATAATATCTGAGCCAGAGTTATAGAACATAATGCATGAGCCTGTATACACTATAGATATAGATACCAAAAGTCCCTTATGCTAATTAATGTCTATAATTTGCATTTGCGTTTTGTATAAAATACAGTAACGAATTGTTTTAGCATTATATTACAGTATGTATGTCGATTGGCCGCTTTACCGATGTCGGGGATGTGGCCATGGCATATGTTGGGGCCATTGAAGTCAAGGAATCCTAGGCAATAGTGAAGGCGATCAGTATATTGCCCGAATGTGTCTATTAACGTTTTTTACCTTTGTGCGCTGGGGGCTGAAGCCTCTTTTAACCTCACACAACCTTACGACAGAAGTCAAAGAAGTCGTGTTGTCATTCATTATCTGTGTTCGCAGCCTAAAGCTTTACCTTATAGGCGGCAGTCATCCCCATAGAAGTCAAAGAAGCCGGCAGACAACGGTTGTTTGTTTGCAGTGGCACGTACTCCAACATACGAGTAGCTACTGTCTTATGGAAGAATTTTCCAGCTCTTCGATCCAAGCTCCCGGGGCCGGAGATCAACTCTGGTGGGTTCCCAGCGAAGGAGTGCCTCATTTCGAAGTTGAGCCGTCGAAGAAGGTATTGAGTATGGCGTATGCAACTCTCGAGAGCACTATCGTAAGCATGACTGAATCTTCCATTGGGCTTTACGAAGAGTAACAGATATCCATATTAGCTATTAAATTTGAAGATACAGTGCTCAGACCTCCTTTGTCCCCACCTACATAGCCTTGAGTGCACCAAGACCAGCATATACAGTCTTACGCAGCCACGTCTCAATATACCCCTTGGCCTGCGTGCGATAATTCTTAATAGGGCTGTATATCTGGACGAGGAGTAGAGGAAAGAATAGCCTGATATGAACGCAGCCCGACTTTTTCTCTTTGAGGAAGTTGACACAGTTCAGTACCATTTTGCAAGCTTCACGGAGATCTATTACTGATTGAAGTGTATGAGTTCCCGTATGAAGCAGCGCAATAATTATCCGTGAGGAGGCAAAGTAGGAAAGCGTTAACGTCATGACGCCCTTGAAAGACTCTTTTTGCTCATCAGTTAGGTTTTTTTGGGCCTCCTGAAACTCTTTCCAGAGGTCGTTAAGCCTTGAAGGTGCGTCTTTTGGAAAGCGGGCTGAATCGTGTTGATGGCGTTTCTTGATATGAAAGTCGGTTAAGATATATAGCTCGACAAGTAGGCGATCGAATACAAAGTCTGTGGCGACATATTTGCTACGAAGATATTCAAATAAGGGCCAGGTATCTGAAACATTGGATAAGTAGGAGCGTGGAAACATTAGCATTGCTAGCAACTATTTTATGATTCATGTTAGTATCTAGCGCTTCACAAACAAGGAGGGTCTGGATTGCTATACCTGTTGACATAGACTATCATTGGCAGCTTGCCATAAAAGCGGCTGTGCGCGAATATTACCCGCAACTAGCAGCATTCTCCAAGCACCAGATAAATGCATCCCATATGCATCCGATGTCATGATGGTGGGTTGGATAGCCTCGAAACAAGACAGCATCAATGATGTGCATACATTAGCCACAAGTGATGTTGAACTTGCCGCTACTGCCATCGAATGTCCACGCAGCGTCTTTATGTACAGCTCGGTGGCCTTCTGAGCCGCTGGCTTGCTACTCGACAAACTCGCACAGAAAGCCAAGCCCACAGCCTGGACAGCAAGATTAAGGGTAGGCGCCGTTTCTTGAAGTTGTGTTTTCTGTAGCTCTCCAAGAAACGACTTGACCGAAGCCCTCTTATCCGGGACTACAAAGGCAAAGAATTCGGCTTGGAAAGCGATGGCCTCAACAGCCGAATTCGACACGCGAAGATTTGATAACGGACCAGTCTGGCCCTGCGCGGATGGACGCCGTGGTTGACTGTGCTTTTTGGTTGTCTTGGCGGTCTGGTCAATGATAATGACTGATGTTATTGGACCAGAGCATTGTCGATTCCACTGTTGGCAGTTGTGGCAAACTGGATATTGGCCATCGCAGCCTATGCGCCTCTGTAGGCAAGCTTGGCAACCCCGGCTGCGGCGCGGCATGTCAAGGAATCGAGCAAGGTTTTTGTTGTATCGTCTCGAACTAAGATATTCTCGGTAGGTATCGCGAAGAGGGCTATGTATTCACAGATGATGATATAATTACTCTGGCTGTCTGGTTGGTGAGTCTCACATCAGCGGCGACTTAACTTGCACTACGCCAAATTGGGCAGGTTTTGCTAGTTTATTCTGCTTCAGTTGCTGATTGGTTGCTGGTTTGTCATAACGTACGTTGAACACTACGTACTTACTGCCAGATGCATGTGACTATCTGTAACAAATATAAAAAGCACAGTCTGTCGTGCCTGCCAGAGAGACGGCGTTCACAAGAGTATTACAATCCCTCAGCTTTTAATCCCTGCTTCATCACAAGTTCAAAATCAACTTCAACCGCTTAAATCATGTCTGCCAATTATTCTGCAATCCCTGCTTCGGCAGTCAAACAGCCTAAACCCTTCATCGTGCACCATACCGATGAACAATTACGAGAACTCAAGACTAATATTGAATCTGCCAAGCTTGGTCCCACTACCTATGAGAATCTTCAACAGAACCGTGAGTATGGAGTCACCTCACAATGGCTCCGCGAGGCGGTGGCGGCGTGGAAAGACTTTGACTGGTAAGCATTATACATGTCCTTCTTCACGGTACATTTCTATCATATTAATTTGTATTAGGCGCAAGGTAGAGGGCCAAGTCAACCGGTTCCCCAACTTCACGGCTGAAGTTGATGACAATGGTGTCTCATATACTATACACTTTGTGGCTCTTTTTTCGAACCGAGACGATGCTATACCTATAATCGCGTTACACGGTTGGCCAGGGAGCTTCCTCGAATTCCTGCCTATATTCTCTCGGCTGTCTGCCAAGTACAGTCCCCAAGAACTGCCATATCACATCATTGTACCTTCACTCCCAGGATATGCATATTCATCAGCGCCACCACTAGACAGGGACTTTCGCCTTGAGAATGCTGCCAATATCCTGGATTCTCTCATGGTCCAGCTTGGATTTGGGAATGGCTATGTCGTCCAGGGCGGCGATGTCGGAAGTAAGATCGCACGCGTCCTTGGTGGTACCTTTCCGAGGGCCAAGGCCGTTCATCTGAACTTTTCGATTATGCCTGACCCTGGGAACATCGACGAAAGCGTCTATGATGACTTGGAGCGCGAAGGTCTTAAACGTGCCGAGTGGTTCACCAAGTTTGGCAATGCTTACGCGCTTCTGCATGCTACCAAACCTGCCACTATCGGCCAGTCCTGTCTCCCTCTTGGCGTGGATTGGTGAAAAGTTCCTCGACTGGACTGACGATGATCTGCCCCTTGATGCAGTCTTGGAGTCAGTCTCACTCTATTGGCTAACCCAGTGTTTCCCAACATCGCTTTGGCCTTATAGACAGCTGTTTACGCCTGGTAACATTGGTGCGCATGAGAACCCACTGTGGCAGATAAATAGACCGCTAGGAATGTCTTGGTTTCCTAAGGAGATTGTGCCAGTCCCAGAAGCATGGACTACAACAACTAGGGACTTGGTGCTATTTAAGAAGCATGATAGAGGAGGCCACTTCGCCGCCATGGAGCTCCAGATGTTTTATTAGCTGATCTGGAAGAATTCGTTAATGTAGTTAAGGCTTTAATTTAGTAAATATAATAATACTTATGTATTATAGTTATGTGTTCTGTTTCCGGTTAGCCCGTCTATTTGCTGTCCCCAGATCATTGCAGATATGATTCAGACCAGGAACGGACTTAGGGAGCTGAAGTATAGTTGCAGAATAAAAGCCAATGATGATGCAAGAATTCCATAGCTGCATCAGCTAGACTGAGTCGCTGATGCCCTCACCGATAGTAGTTCGACAGGGATTGGACTTGGTAAACGATGGAGAGGTAAGGTTTGGGCCGCTACAACTAGCTTATTATGTAGTGCAAACAGCATACGGAAGTGATTAACACAAGCTCTTGACGCTGCTGCTCATCGAGTGGATGGAAGTTGCCTAGTGGCTTTAAGAGGCGCATTTAGTTCAATAGTTCTTCTGTATTACCCCCGCCTTTCCGTCTTGGTACGTAGTACGGACATCAAGGCAATCAATCGTAGAGGCGAAAAGTCACTTTCTCAACCCCTCTCCCTCTAATTTCAGGCCTCATAGCTATCGATAATATTTACTTCAGGCTGTTCCTATTGACCAGCCTGGCGTTTGACAGATAATAGCCTACTTTGAGTATTACTCTATAAATCAATCACTATGGGCGGCCGACACCGCTTTGAGAAGTTCAAGAAATACTCCAATGGAAAAGAAGCGAAAGAAGCGAAAGAAGAGCCCAGCGCAGCTTCATCACCGGTCGGTAATTCACGCCCACCCAAGGATCCCGAAACAATCACAGATCCCGAACCACCTCCTGTCGACAGCAAATTACCTCTTGTCGTCAACAATTCAAAAAAAAGAAAGCAAACAGAACAAGCTCCAAGAACAATCGTGGAATGAGGCTTATGATAGGCTCCGAGGGAGTCGGAATAAGTACATCGCCCAATATGAAGAGATCCTTGTGTCCGAGCTGAAGAAAGACAACCCCAATAACGATTCAGTCTCGCTTGGGAGCTCCCATGAGGAGCGGTGGCGTCAAATGCAACGTCTTGTTCAGATTGGCCTCTCCAAAACTGAAAAGGAAGCCAAGATCTACGAGAAGGTCAACGATGAACTGGGACTGTTTGGTACAGTGAGAGGTCTTGTTGAACCAGCCGTATCTGCCGTTCCGCAAGCTGCAATCCCGTGGGTAGGAGTTTGCTTCATCCTCGAGGTGATTTCAAACCCCGCGAAGCAGCCAGGCGTCCATCGCGATGGACTCCAGCATGTTCTTTCGCGTGTCAATTGGTACTGGAATCTTGCAGAACTTCTCCTTGAAGACAATTTGGAGTTCAAGGAAGACGTTGGAGAGAGCGCGTTGACAAAACTACGACTTGAGCTCCAGCCACTTGTGTTCGACCTGTATCGGAAGTTTCTTTCTTACCTGATCGAGAGTGTGCGCTACTTCCAGAAGAACAGGTCCACCGCGTTCCTGAAGAGTGTGGTCAATATAGACTACTGGAGTGTCAAACTCAAGGACATTGAGGCCGCGGAAAACAAATTTGATAAGCACTCTCAGCAATACAATACGACAGAATCCCGCGAGAGGCTTCAGACTCTGATCATTGGCGTTAAAAGCATTGAGAAGGCTATCGATCGCCAGACAGAGCAGCAAAAGAAGCTGAATGAGGACGAAAGCATTATACTGTGCCTTCGGGCCCTCTATACAACTAATCCACTTTATGATAAGGAGCGGATTGAAGAAGAGAAGGGCGGGCTTTTGTCTCATTGCTATTCCTGGATTTTCCTTACTGAGGGTTTCCAGACTTGGCAACAAGACCCTGGTTGCAGACTGCTCTGGATCAAAGGGGACCAGGGGAAAGGCAAGATAATGCTCCTTTGTGGCATAATAGACCGCCTTGATGAGAGGGCACCGGGCTTGATCTCATGCTTCTTCTGCCAAGCCACGAGGAATAATCAGAATAGCGCTACAGCTGTTCTTCGGGGTATAATCTGGAGTCTTGCCCATCAGCATCCTGCTCTAGTCTCATATGTGCGCAGTGAGTTTGACAGCGCAGGGGAACAGGCGTTCAACGGGCCAAACAACTGGGAAATTCTGTCGTCCATCTTGAGGAGAATGATATCAGACAGCAGCAATCGGGTCCCCGAGGGTACCACTATGGTAATCGACGCCCTTGACGAGTACACCAAAGACAACAAAAAGCTCGTTGATCTGATTGTGGACTGTTGTGCTGATAAGAAATCTCAAGTGAGGTGGATTGTTTCGAGTCGTAACTGGGTGGAATCCAAGACGCCTTTATGAAGAAAACAGTTGCCTCACAGCGAGTCATTGTGTCTCTCGAAGATAATGAGCAGGTCAAGAAATCGGTCAGCAAGGCTGTTGATGCATTTATCGAATACAAGGTGGAAGAACTCGAGAGAATCAAGGAGACTAAACTCGAAGCCTAGGTTCATAACATCTTGGCCGAAATGTCTAGTAGTGCCTTTCTCTGGGTGGCTTTGGCCTGTCAAAAATTGCTAAGTAGTGATATCGATGACTGGCAAATCCTCGATACACTCAGGGAATTTCCATCTGACCTGAAAGACCTTTATAGGCGCATAAGGCAGGAGATTAAGGATTCCAGCCATGCATCGCAATGCAGGGACATCTTAGTAGTTGCCGCTCTTGTGCACCGTCCTCTATCATTGGCAGAATTGTCCTCCAGTGCCCAGTCCATTTCCCAGCACTCGAACAGACCTGATGCCTTGAAGAAACAAGTCTTGCGTTACAAAGGATTTCTCGTTGTCACGGGAGACGTGGTCTCGTTTATGCATCAATCCGCCAAGGACTTCTTGTTGGAAGACCAACTTGCAAAGGAGTTCATATGGGATGTAGAGAAGGAGGAACAGTTATCAGAGAGCATTTTGCGTGGCCATCACACTATCCTGATCGCAATGTTGGAGAAGATGAGGAAGACGCTCAAGTACGACATTTATGATCTTCAGAAGCCGGGTGCAGATGTACTATATCTTGACCAGAAGGATGCTGCCTTGGACCCCCTTTCCCCGGTGAAGTATGCCTGTTACTACTGGGCCAATCACATCTCAATATTCGACGACAAGACTACATTTGCTACCCTCGAATTCCTTAAAGCCTCAGTGCTCTACTGGCTAGAAGCCTGTTCGCTACTCGGAAAGGTGCCTATCGCACTACTAGCAATTCAAAGGCTGAAAGACCTAGCAGTATGTCCCCGTTGTGTATGTCCTGCGTGCCTATTCTAACGGAGTCCCAGCGTGGCACAAAATACCACGAATTGATTAGTGTCCTGCGAGACGTCAATCGGTTCGCCCTGTACTTCAAAGGTGCAATCGAACAGTTCCCTTTACAATCCTATGCATCCGGGCTTTTCTTCAGCCCTCGAACTTCGTTGGCAAGACAGGCATTCAAACAACATACTCTCGCGACGTCCTGGGTTCATCTACCCAAATCAGAAGACTGGATTGCTTGTGTTCAGACGCTTGAGGGCCATACATCTACAGTATCCAATATGGCCTTCTCTGGTAACGGCCAATGGTTAACATCGACCTCTCAGGATTACACAATCAGGATCTGGGACGTGGCGACGGGCGTTTGTTTACAGACCATAATCAGCCCTTATGTCGAGGTGCATGCAGTTGCACTTTCTAGTGACAGTTCTTGCCTTGCGTCAGCATCTGAAGACTGCACGATCGAATTTTGGGATACCAAGTCAGAGGAATTCATCAAAACCCAAACAGTCGATACTCGAGGAACTGTTATCATTGGTCTTGCTTTCTCCCCGGATGGTGAATTACTCGCCTCTTGCTCGAGCGAGCCTAAAGTTCAGATACGGAATGCCAAAACGGGTGATTGCATTTACAGTATTACAGTTGAGCAGCGACTTCCGATTGGGCCGGAAATTCGGTTTTCCTTTTCATCTGACAGCCGACGTATCTTGCTTGGCTCAGAGCAGCCTGGCATCCGGGATATCGCTGGCTGCAAATGGACCGAGTACCCTGACATTCATCCAGAACGACTTTTGACATCAGCTTTCCATTCGGACGGAACATGGGTAGGGTTGGAGACAATGGCCAGATTGGAATATGGGATCCCAAGGCGATCAAAGATGGCAGCGGGACGAATAAAGTTCACAAACGCATAAAGGCGATGACATTTTCTACAGATGGTCAAATATTTGCTTCGGCCTCTGAAGACGGCATTATCGAGATCATGAATATGGCACGTCCTGACAACAGTTTGCTTACGCTGGAGGGCCACGATTCTCCAGTCTATGCGATAGTATTTTCCCCGTCAGGAAAGATGCTTGCAACCCAGTACGCGTTCTTGGTCAAAGTTTGAAACATCGAAGCTTCGAGGGAGTGCGTACACACATTTGAGGCAGGTCAAGTAGACCTTCGACTCGCTACGACATGTCACTGGGCCATGGCATTCTCAGCAGATGACTCACCATTCGCGTTTAGTCAAGGAGAGCATACCATTTCAGTTTATGATCTGGCAGATCAGAGCGTATATGAACTTGAATCGTAATATGTCTCGAGTCTAATATTCTCGCCCGGTGGTCTCTCTCTGGCATCCGGAGATGAGTTCGGTAATGTTAAAGTCTGGGACTTACGAACCAAAGATGCCCCGAAGAGGACATTCGAATCTGCCGGCTCGTTACTTGCCATTGCCTCCTCATCTGATGGAAAATTACTTGCACAGGCAACCTCATCAGGGGACATTTCCATTTGGCAAACCAACACGGAAAGCTGCCTCCTGAAACTCAAGACTGAGTGGCAGATTGAACAATTATCGTTCAGCCCTGACGATAGATCGCTCATGACTGATCATGGCCGTTTGATACCAGACTATCGGCCTTCTGATAAGAACGAAAGCATCAAGAACAATCATGATCAAAATGAACTGCCGAATATACTTTTTACCATTCAAGGCTATGGAATTGGCTTCGATGTAGCTTGGCTGACAAAGGATGGTGAGAGAATTGTTTGGTTGCCACCTGAGCATAGGCCGAGCTACAAAGCGCTTGTCAGGGATTCGGGAATTGCAATTTGCAACAGCTCTAATGAGTTAATAATGGTTTGTTTTTGTGAATAATACTGCTAGGTATTAGCCTGTATATTTATCTACATAGGTAGAGCTAGTTAAAGTGATCAACTATATACTAGAAGGCATTGTGTAATACGTCGAATTGCTATGTCTTCTAAGCCTCGAGAATACTGCATAGTGGTTTTGGCATTGGTGTCGGCTTGGGACTGGGATATTGGCGGCTACTGAAGGCTTTTCGCCAAGATGCAGAACGATCCACAAGGTTCCTCTTGTCGCCTGTTTTTCTGCTATCCTTCTCGATATTCCTTGGGTCTCTCAAGCCGCGACGACTTAAGAGATTTAATAAAATAAATTAAATAGTCTAACTGAATTGGTGTATTCGGGCTAGTTAGAAAGGATGCTAAGCAATCGCCACGTGATGATACCCCGCGAAACTCGTTACCCCAGATATTTGCTAGGCAGGGTACCTAAACTTCAACAGTTCAGTCATCCTTTTTACCTTGTATATATCTAATTTCCCAGTCCTCTATTACTTTAATTATAATGGCAGAACCAAACTCTACTGTATGTCCTCCCGCGAATATCCTTCTGCCGTGTCTCTCTGCTAATGCCTTTCCAAAGCGCGTCCTTCAATGTCCGGAATGCACCTTGAAGTTTTCGCGTCCAAGCCATCTCCATCGGCATCAGCTCACCCATTCTGCATCCAATCACAGACAACACATACCTTGCCCCTACTGTTCAAAGACATTCAGTAGACGCGACGTTCTCCTGCGTCACTTGCGCCATGGGCATCAGGTTCAAGAACAAACCAGACGATCGAGTCAAAAGTCGTGTTTTCGATGCGTGGAACGGAAGGCGAAATGCAATCGCGAAAGGCCCTGCAATGGCTGCGTTCGATCGGGCCATGGATGCGAGTATCCAGTGGCAAACGACTTGGATGAATGGGGCCCTCGCGAAGGCGGAACACCTACAGGACAGTCATTTCTTCCCTCCGACGCGCAGCAATTACAAAAACAGGATGAATTGATGACGTCTCAAACGGAAGAAGAGACTTCGCCCTGTCAACACGAGATGAGATCTGAAAGCCTGTCACTGGGAGATTCAACAGGGACCGTCCCCCTACCAACGACATCTACAGTCCATCAAGTACATGGTGCTCAAATCACCGATGAAGCTTGCCAAGTTGGCTCTTTTTACATTCTCGACGATGATTCAACTGTCTCTCCAACTATAGACATTCCACAACCCTTTAACGTCCTGCCAGTAGATCCAGCCCATACAGTCTTTGAAGATACCTTTGCCCTTTCGCCATCCTCCATGCTTCCAGGACAGACCAGCTTCCGAACTGGCGGGTTTGACTGGTTGAACTTTGACATTGGCAACAGTCCTCAAGGTTTCCAACTCGAGACCTTTTATAACAGCTACATACCAGAGTTCTGGTCCTCCAGTACAGCCCCCGAATCAGGAGCGCCTGGCAGCGGCGATGTTGGCAATGGAGTGCAACACAAGATGGGCAATGAGGACTCGAGCCGGGATTCACAAGACGAAGGACATCCGGACATGGAACAAAACACGCTTGCATGGCCTTTTGATCAGGCGCATAAGCAATCTCCTCATCGTTATCAGCTTCCCCCTCTTCGCGATATTCTCAACGGTTACTGTCCGACAGACAGACCGCGTCCGGTTCAGACGACACTTGTAAAAGGCTTCATTCAGATTCTCTCTGAGAATCCCCTTCCTCAGCTTGAAACTTTACGAGACCCTCATTCGATCCAAGCATTTTGCAGCCTACAGCGTCTCGTTGACTCCTACTTTTCTCGGTTCCATGATATTCAGGCGATTATCCACAAACCTACATGGACCATGTCGGCTTGCCCGCCTATTCTTCTCACAGCTATGGCTTCTGTTGGTGCATTACTCTCTGATAGTCAGTCAGATTACGAGCTCTCTGTAGCACTGAGTGAGGTCTGCTCTACAATGATTAACTGGATGGTTAGTTTCACTCCTCACGTACTGTACGCAATACTGATTATCCAAGGGCG
Source organism: Fusarium succisae (assembly GCA_013186925.1). Classification (NCBI taxonomy): domain Eukaryota; kingdom Fungi; phylum Ascomycota; class Sordariomycetes; order Hypocreales; family Nectriaceae; genus Fusarium; species Fusarium succisae. Next base: position 11,404 of record JAAOAW010000133.1, on the reverse strand, counting down.
CCTCGGATGCTACCAACTACAGTGATGTTTCATATCTTAATGCCCTCTGTCTTTACCAGATCTACTCACTCGGGTCGGGAAAACGACAGCTTTATCAGAACGCAGACAGGTCTCGTGGGCTGTTGATCGGTGGCTTACGCGGGATCGGTCTGTTAAATCCTCGCTCTTCTATCACTCTGAGTCAGGAACATGAGACATCTCGTGGTTCTGAGGACGACCGTGTTCTCGCAAATGATTGGAAGAACTGGATCAAAATGGAGTCAGGGCGGAGGGCAGCCTGGGCCGCATTCGAGTATGACTGCAGTCTTTGCACTCTCACTAGTCGTCGAGGCATTGTTGACTTGAGCGAGCTACCATCAGAGTTGCCATGTCCGGAGTCCATGTGGAATGCCACCTCAGCACGAGCTTGGTTTGCTCTCATGTCTCGTCTAGGTCAGGATGAGTCAAAACCAAACCTATCAAAGGTGCTAAAGCAGGCACTAGCTGGGAGAGAACTACCATCGTCATTGGGGTCCTGGGCCAAGAGGCTCTGTGCGCAGGTAATTGGGCGGTTACTCTGGGATCTCTGGCAAATTGAGGTTGTCGCAATGCCAGAGTACCTCGGCCTTGGATCAATCGTGGCTGCGCACCAAGATACGAAGAGGTCACTGCTCAAGGGCTTGAATAACTTGGTTGAATCTCTATCTTCGCCATCATCTACGAGCGATCTTACCAGCTACAAGTAAGTAGCAAGTCCTCCATAGGCACTACATACTAACAAAAATACAGCATAGCAAGTCTTCTTTTGCCACTATTCGCACTTGTGCGCGGCGAATGGCGTCCTCGACCTCATCCTATCCATTGTGCGGGGCCTCATCTCAACTGAACCGCGAGTACATGATGGAATCAAGGTAGCCCGCAACCGGCTCAAGTTGACCTTTGCCAGGGACCCGAAAACAGCAAGAAGGCTATGCTGGCACGCAGCTCAAATTGTCGCAATCGCTAACGAGTACTTGGTGTCTGCTCCTTGCGAGATTATGCGGGTCTTTATGGGTTACATCTTCATCATCGCCTACTCTGCTTATGGCGATCATAGTCATACTAGATCATCGGCAATGGAGGTCACCCAAAGTGTCAGGCTGGATCTTCATGATCAGAATCTTTCTCACAGAAGAGTCATTGTTAAATGGATTGAGGTTGGAGGACCTGCTAGCTCTGGATCTGTTCCAGATATTGGTACTGATGGCTGCGTCCCTGCCATCAGCACCGATGCACAAGAGATATTGAAGAAGCTGCAATGCTGGGGATTGGCTCATAAGTTCACCAAGGTATTTCAGGTACTGGAGACAAAAGGACTGTAGTATAAACGGCGGATTTGTTCTACCACTGTATATATAAAGTTAATGTGTTAAAATATAGCTATACAATTTGGAGGAGTGCTGACACCTCCTGGCATGTTCAGAGGTGCCGATGTTATAAAGAATTCCCATCTCTGCTCTTCCTGACAAATACGGCTAAGACCCTCAAGATCAAACAGTTCGCCAACTGGCATACCCCATCCTGCAATCAGATATTCGTGCATAAATAAACCCTTGACTGAAGCATTGTCCCCTCGCTGATAAGACGGCTGCGGAGGATACACTTCGAAGGAAATGGCATCACTCGCCACAGCTGAAAAGCCTTCATTCCATATCCATTTCAACATCTCTTCGGCGCCTTCCACTCCAGCATGTTGCGGGTTTGAACTTTGCGCATAAGCCAGCTTGTCAGCTGCCGTCATCTGCTGATCCCACTCTTTAACAACTCCGATCCTGACGAAGAGGATATCTCCACGGAGGAACTTGACGCCTTGTTCCTTTGCAACGTCAAGGAGTATATGGAGCGGAATAGAATGGTCCGAGAATGTCGTGTAAGATATTGAGTGACGTCGAGCGTATTCAGCATAGTCCAACAGAACACCACGACCGCAAATGCCTTCTTTTGCCCAATGCTGAATGCCTATCCGAGTGTTTTTTCTGTCTTGTATCTCACCCGACGTCATCCCTCCATAGAAGAGGCGACGGTTTGGGTCTGAGGGCGTTGGAGCTGGGGCAGAAAAATGGCGGAGCCCATCCCATTGAGACGACTGTTGAGGGTTGAAGATATACACATCATCATATGCGGCGCCGTTCAAAAGCGAGACGATGTGATGTTGGGCTGGAGCTCGATTGAAGTTGGCAATATCCAGCTTGGTCAGCTCCCAGTTTAACGAGGTACGACGACCTGTCTTGATGCATGTTGATGCCGCGTTGGCTACCACTTCTGGTGTGAGCAGTACGAGACGGCCGAGACCTTCTTCCCTAGACCCTGGCTTGCCGGTCCAGACTCTTTTTGGGTCTGGCAGACTATCGTAGTCTTGGTAGTGTAATGAGGCTTTGCTAGTCGTAATCATGGAGCCCATGGTGGGAGATTTGAGAGTGTCAAGGGGTAATGAAGAAGAGTATGTAGGTGTCCCGCTTGAGAGGCGAACTGGACTTTGTTCAGTTTTGCAGAGCACGCATTCTTCTTTCTACAGCTAGAATTGAATCCACTAAACAAGAAGAGCGTAGCTTGAGAAGCATGATGCGGAGAAGGACTCGACCCCGTGGGGTCAGGTGCCATTTACTAACCTTAGCCTGGCCACCTGAACCGGAGCGTGCCACTGCGGGGTTGTCAAGGGATCAGCCGTCACGTCGACCAGGAAACAGTAATTCAATTCCGAGATTATCTCATCTTGTTCCAGAGAACGGGTCATTGGGTTACACAAGATAAACGGGAGCTTTTTGTCTTGGTTATCTCTTTTGCATTAGTTGTCCACTATGGCGAATGCCTTGTATGAGAATAAAAAGCGCATGTCGACATATCAACGATTATGTGACTGACACGTGGACAAATAGAAGTTGGAGGGATTTATTTAGCCCGTCAGCCCCATCACCACGAATGCATTACTGGATGTTTTGCAAGGAGGGGGTTATCGTGCACATGCCTAGCTACTTATCTACCACTTTATCTGTCATAATCTTTGACGTGGTATTTGCATAGCTTTCTATCGTTGACTGGCTTATTATCGGCATACATCTTGAGGGTGGCCTGTATATGCAGTCCCCGAAAGTGAGGCGAGTTGCAGGTAAACTAAAGCGGGGATGCGCCGCGATCGTAGCATAATGGCCTTGCGTCTTTTTTGTTTTCAGATTAAATTTGACATTTCAATCGCTGATTCAAACACGAATATTGAAAATGGCTGAGAAGAAGCCCCTGTCCCATGTCTCGATCCTGCAAAGCAGCTCGATTGGTTTACCTGAGTTTAAGCCGTACCAACCTAATCCTGCTTTAAGCCGCACCCCCGAGTTCCAACGACATACTTGCAAAGACTGCCAAAGACTGATCTTGGAGCTCCTCCAACACCCAGCAGGTACTTCTCCAAGTGGATACGACAACTCGGAAAGTCACCGTGATGGGCTTCTGTCCACGTTAGTACACAGTTCGGCCAGTTGCCGCGTATGCGCCATTATTACCAACCAGATTGTATGCGATCGCGCTGACGTCCAGCATTAATTCATTTATTATCAGCTTGCTTTATTGCTAGAGAAAGATAGTTTCCGTGTCAGGCTTACAAAGGATTCAGAAGCGGCGGACACAAGCAGGAGCAACATCTACGGCGAATTTGCCCTTTACCGCAGCGAATTACCAAAGGAGTTCTCTTGGTTAGATTATGGAATTGTCTATGCACCTATGTGGAACAATATGTCTGTGAGTTGTCAACCGTATCTTGTGTCGCGGGACTATCCTTGGCATGAAAAGGCAGTCGACAAGATCAAGGCCTGGATAGATGCCTGTGAAACGGAACATGATTACTGTCTCCAACGACACTATACTACCGTCCCTAAGCAGGTCCTCAAGATTGAAAACAACAACGTTTCTCTCTACATCTCCAAGGAAAAAGACGTGCAAACTGAAGATCAACGCTACGTCGCTCTGAGTTACCGATGGGGCAACGATCTGCCCTTGAGACTGACCCAGGACACGATGGGCGACTTCATCAAGGGACACCCCATCTCAAAGTTTCCTGAGACTCTGCAGGATGCAGTGCGCGTCTCTCTTAATCTAGGCTTCAAGTTTATCTGGATCGACGCCCTCTGCATCGTTCAGGATGACGAAAATGATTGGATGGAACAGTCGGCCCTGATGGCGGATATATACCGATACAGTAGCCTCAACTTGTGCGCAGCGGATGCAGCAGGTTGTGGCTCAGGAATGGTGGAAATGGCAGCGCCGCACTTGATGGAAATTGCTACTACAACGACCCAACTTGAGGATACGGGTTCGACAGAAACGGCGGTTCTCGTGGGAAGCCCAATTTCCACCTCCATCATCGACTGGGATAGATGTGGGCTTCTGTCCAGGGGATGGGTCTTTCAGGAGGGCCTCTATTCCCCTCGTGGCCTCTATATTAGCCGCCGGCACGGCTTGTGGTGGGACTGCGGAACCATGATCGATATGATTGACAGACGTGAATCGATATTGACCAGGGATACTCATCATGCATTCAACCCACGCACCGAAAGGCGATCCTTTTTGTCTCTTACGAAGCATCCGAACCATCACTCCATGGCCGTCCGAGATTTCTCCTTCGCTTGGTATGACTGGATGGAGACTTATACATCAAGACACCTCACACAAAAAACAGATCGGCTCCCTGCCGTAGCGGGTATGGCCTCTTATGTGGCCTCGTTGTCGGGAATGAAGTATAAGGCTGGATTATGGGAAGAGGATATTCTACGCGGATTAACGTGGCGTAGAAGCAGTGCGGGCTATGCCAAGCGAGTGCCAAGGGGGCACCTACTTGGAGCTGGACTTCAATCACTGGGCCAATCTACTACGATGAGTTCTTTACCATGCTTGTCGACCGCCATGGGATGATTGACCGTCGTGCCGAGTTGGATCTCGAAATTACGAACACGACTATCGAAGAGGAGCGGGCAGGTACCTTTGGGAATGTGCAGCGCGGAGAGATTAAGGCATGTGGCGTCATGCAGCACGCGGCCACGATGCTGCTGAGGGAACAATGGAATCCAAAATGGGAACTCGACATACAGCCTGCAGAGCCAGAAGCCGACGTCCTCGAACGCTGCCAAGTACTCCGACTCGCTAAAGCCTACCGGCATAAGCAGGGCACCTGCCCAGTTGTCTATTTTCTAATTATTCGGGAAACAGGTCGGCGCGAAAACGAATACCAGCGCGTTGGCCAAGGGCGTATCGTGCTAAACTACGACCAGCACCCACATCGACTCCGCTTTAGTATCGATCTAGAGTCATAATTTAACTATGGGTTTTCAGAAGAGGAGATATGGGGGGAGACTAAAAAAGTTGCATTAACTCTTATGTAAGAGGGAAGAGGGATGGTCAAGTCAAGTTAATTATTAGGAAGGTAAAGCATTGCCTGGGCTCCTTGTATCCTAGCACTACATCATAGCCTTGCTCTTATCCGCGGATTCCTCCATATGGGTAATATCCAGCTTTCCAATATACTCGTCAAGCTCTCTGCGCTGCTCGGCCGGAACATCGTTGACGTGAACGGCAACGTCATCGCCGAAACGGGCAGAAATCTCCTCAAGCGACAGTTTGGCAGTCTCTGGGAAGTACAGGTACACTATGGGTATGAAGAAGATACACCAAATAATAATGACCAGGTAATACTTCCAGCCGATGTTCACGAACCCAATGGGCGCTGTCTGAAGGAGAATGATGGTGCTCGTGAACTGGCCAAAGAGGGAGAAACCCATACCGATAGGGCGAATCTCAGTGGGGAAGATCTCTGACACGTAGATGTACATGGTCGTATCGCAAAAGGTTCTGGTACAATGTCAGCTGACGGAAACTCCCAGTGAGGGCCGAGAGACTTACCCTTGGAATGCCAGGTACAGAAAAACAAAGAAGACGCCTGCTGCATTACCTGCCTTATTGGCAGTTCCGGAAAACTCGGAGATACAGGCAGCAAGTCCACTCGTGGTAATCAAGCAGCCAAACAACCCGGTCATAAACATCCATCGACGTGAATTAATTCTGTCATGAAGCCAGGCGCCGAGCGGGTTGTAGATGACGCCAGCGGTCGTAAGCCATAAGGCCGAAAGAAGCAGAGGCATAGATCCGGTTTGGCCGAGATTGGTGTAAAGAATGACTGAGTAGTTGTTCTGACAATGTTAGAGCTTGAAGGAAGTGGATGGTAGTAAGCATCAACTTACGATGATCAGTGGTCCGGCGAACTCGGCGCCCCATTGCGTCAAGAAGCCTATTGCCAGCCGTTTTCGGTAGCTCTTCTTCTTGAGGACTGCCATGAAGGGTCCGCAGCCTAGTGCCTTGAGTTTGGCAGAGTCCAAAGCCAGTTGTTCCTTGATCTGGTAGATCTCTTCACGAGCGACCAGGTCGTTTGGATCGTCCGGCGACTGTCGCAAGTTACGGACCACGGTCCATGCCTCCTCAATCCTGCCCTTCTGCAAAAGCCATCGCGTAGACTCAGGGATCCAGAAAGAAGTTATGAGGAGCACTGTGGGCGCTAGACATTGCATGGAGAGGGGAAATCTCCAGGCAAAGTCCGGCATGCTTTCGGTGAGAAAGTAACAGCCATACCCAAGCCAGCCCGAGAGCATGTAGCCAAATACAAGGAAGATGGCGTGGTGTCCGACTAGCCATCCGCGTTTATCGTATGGTGCGAGCTCTCCCATGTACATCGGGCAGACCGTGACGAGGATTCCGATACCGATGCCAGCCAAGATTCGGCCAGCTTGGAACATGCTGTAGTGCCAAGTCAGTGTGCCGAACCCTGCCATGCATAGCCATGCAAACTGGTGGAAAATACTCACCTCAGATTTGCTGCACCGCCCTGCAATGCTCCTCCCAGCAACGCAAAAGCTCCGCCAATCTGGATAGACCGCTTCCTGCCGAGCGCAGTAGCAGCCCACATGACAAAAAGCGTGCCAATAGCGCCGCCCGCGCTGTAAATTCCATTTGCGGTCGAGATGGCTTCAGTTGTCTTGGTACTGTAGCCAGGCTCGCCCGCCTGAGGCAAGTCGAAGAATTTGTACCATCCTGGCTGTCCGATTGTGCTGCCGATGACGGAAGAGCAGTAGCCGTATGTCTGGACAAAATGAGCATGATGCAACTATGTGTGCATAACGCGTCGGGGTAGCTTACCAGGGAGCCAAAGGCAACCGCGACAGTGACGAGCCTGTTGTAAGCAGTTGTATGCTTACCCATTGCTAGCGGATTGACACCAGAATGCTGAAGGTATTGATGATGCTGCTGTTTAGGTATGGGATCTTCGTGCTGGGACGATTTGTCAAAGCAATTGTCGATTTATTATCCCTTGACAGCGGCTTCTTATAAATGAATGACTCTCTCGCAATTGCCGGGCTGGCTATTGTATGAAGAATATCGTTCGTTCACCCCGTTACCCCGGATTTCAGGAGTTTGGTGGTCCACTTTCCCCACAAACGAACGATGCGGCAGCGGGGCAACTCCGACGTGGCTGGCATGTCGTCGGAGCGTGCCACTTTCTGGGGAACTTGACTTCTTGCGCCAAAGCAAGAAACATGTCATCATGATCCGTAACCAATGGAATGGTAGACGTCCCTTTGCTAGAATCATTATTTGGTAAGCCTCTTTGTGAAGACTCCTCGTGATCAGCAACTGAGTCACCGTAGGACAAAGTACATACCATGGTAAAAATCAGGTTGTTTAATCATCTTTTCAGTCTCACCCAAGGAGAAGGGTTGTGAGCGTTTAGACGAGCCCAACTCCTTCACTTGGTCGGCAAGTTCAAGATATAACTCGAGAGAAATAAAGAGATTTAGTTACTGAAGCAGAAAAAACAATTATGGGTTTTAACATGTGTTTTTTAATACTCTCAATATGCTGTTGTTATTCGCCTCAGGGTAGCAAGATAAGATAAGACCTCCGATAAGCCACTTTGTCAATCGATAAGAGATAAGAGATAAGATATACTTACGGTGTCAACGATAAGCTTGTTCACCGCCTACGAAATAGTCCGGCGAAACACGGTGGGGTTCCGATCATGTGTTTTGTCGTGATCCAGCTTGACTAAGCGACGCTGACCCTACTTTGGGTTTAGTGCGGCTACAGATAAGATGCTACGTAACTCTCAGGCACGGAGCCACGGGCCCGGAGCCGTATCCCGTATCATATTTACTTATATGCCGAGAATGCTCCGTCATGGATCGGTACTTATATAAACAGAGCAGAGGAGTTGAAATTGAACGTTTTCTCTCTTTCTTAATCTTTGCAATTATACCAAATACATCAAAAGTAAGCTACCCTCAATTAACAGGCAGAAGAATGCTGACTAACCTATCTACGCAGTGTCAAACAAGATCGTTCCTCTCACCATCATCAAGGGCGCTGGCCATGAGCACATTCCCATTCCTGATGGAGAGTGCGCCATTATTGCCGACTTCCACTCTATCAAGAGTCAGCGCAACGACTCCGATCATTACCTGACCACCGGTTTCTACAAGGTCGTTCCTGGACCTACACGATACGGATCCTACGACTACGAGGAGACCAAATATGTCCTCAGTGGTCAAATTGATGTGACTGTAAGCATCTCTCCCAGTGGTGTTACAGGAACAAGATACTAATTGTGGACAGGACGAGGCTACCGGTATCACTTACCACCTTGTTGCTGGAGACTGGGCCTTCTTCCACGTCGGTTCAAAAGCTCAGGTTAGTGCCCTTCCTCCAATTTCTTTGCGAACCATAACTGATATGTATTTAGTTCTCCACTAGGTCGCATGGTGTTGCTTTCTACGCTGTTACTCGGCCTGCAAACGACACTCCTCACATTAACCTCAAGGGCCGTGAGGAGAGCACTTCCAAGTTGTAAAAGTTTAAAGATATCACAGTCTCTCAATAGACAGAAACAAATGGCCATTGCTTATTGTGGCAATACAAGCATAGCAATCTGAGTCCAATTCGCATTGATCGAGCGAGTATGCATTGCATAGGATGAGATCGTGATCTGTAACTATTTCGCTGGCTTGCGCCCGTATACCGAGATACTTATCACAATTAGCTCATAATTGCGCAACGATGATTGGGCTGAGGCTCACATTGGCCAGTATGCATGAATCCGAGGATCATTAAGTTCTTTCCTGGCTTGGGCGATGAAAACAGTCACTTCTTCTTTCGACCATCCCAAAGCCCGAGTCAATGGAGCTATGGCCACAGCTTCGAGAAAGAAATTCGCGTTCTCGTTATTCCACACGCCCAATTCCTTATGCTTCTTGTCTCTTGGCCATCGGTTCGTTGGCCACTTGAACTTTGTTTCCGTCACGTCTTCAAAGCCAACCTTGGTAAGAACATCCTTTATGTTGCCTGGATCAAAGTATGGTCTTCCCAATTTGACAGACGCATCGTATATAAGCTGAGCCCACTGCCATAGATTGTGCTGCGGCGTTAAGGTGTTGTCGTCGGATTTAGTAAAGACATCGATCTCCTGTAGCTCTACATAGCCACCTGGTTCCAGGTTCCTAGCCCGAGTCAGCTTCGTCGGTTGAAGGGATAAACAATTAAAGAGCCGCACCCGAAGATCTTGGTAGCGTAGCTTTCCCAGTTCGCAACACTAGAGTTCATCATTCGGCTGTGGATGTAATCGAACTTTGAAGAGTATTGCCATTCCTCTTCAATATCGTCAATGATGAATCGAACATTCGGAGGGACACTGGTATTGTTAGCTGATGGGGTTAAAAAGGCATAAGTGTTGTTACAAGCTAGGCTGAATGGGAGACAGGTCGACTCCAACAACCTGAAAAGTGTTAATTGGTGCCAGCGAGGAATAGTTGAGGAGCGAACCTCGGCACCTGGATGGTCGTCTGCGTAGTCCACGACCCAGATTCCTGTACCAGTGCCTACATCTAGAACACGCTGGACTTTGGCTTCAGGCTTGCACGGTGGAGCAAAGCCAAGTCTGTCGTCGAAGGTTCGGAGGAAGAGAGCATGTTGCAAATCTACTTTCTTTAGCCAGAATGTCCATCGGGTTGAGTGACTTACATACCGAGTCTCTCGTTCTCCTCCTCGTCATTTGGAACATTGTATTCTGTATGATCAGCATCCGACAGCTCTAATAATCACTGAACTCACTGCCGTCTTTGTATCCGTGATAGGTTCTCCCGTTTTCCTGGCGGTACTGAAGAATGGAGCTGCTTATGCTTTGCGTCGATGACTCCACTTCCTAATGTAGAGAAGGCCGTTTGTCAGCATGCTCCCAGTCGAAGAACAGTTGGTTTGAGACTATGCGTACCTCCTCACGTCCAGAATCGTGGTCTTCAAGTACCTTGAGATTGTCAAGGAATGTAGTCAATAATGCAATAGACTGCTTACATTCTCCCTGTGGTCAGCAACGAGAGGCTGGTTGTCCACGGCTGACATTATGAGCTTGTGAGGTCAATTCGAGAATACGACAAACGTGATAAGCTATACGAGAGGGGAAAACAGAAGAAGAAGAACAAAATACGGGACCCGGGATGCGAGATAAAATTTTGAGTTCAATAAAGGCCAGGGTTGCCGGCCTGATTCGTAACCATATTGACACGTCAAATTATGTAGCCAACCTGAGTGGAGTCTAGGAACATCAAGAGGTTCCCTGATTCCGAGCCCTAGAGGTGAGCTCATTGACATTCTGGGGCAGGGTTACATTTTACATGGGTTTACCAATAGAAGAGCAGGACGTTGCATGACATGACAGTCGGTATCTAGGTGATTGCAGTAAGTATCTATGCTACTGCGGCTGGCTGTCTATGGCGATTGCACCAGACTGGGGTACCGACTGTGATCCATGATCGGTCAACTGCGTGGTGAGCTTCAGGAACAGCTCGTTGGGCTCGGCTTCTGTATCAGTGGACTGGACCCACAAGGCAGGCTCAATAGAAAGAAATGAGAAAGACGGGTCGTTCTTAACGGAAGCGCTATCAGGAACTTTTTCCAGGGCTATGATTCTATTATCAGCTTGGTTAGTGGCTACTGCTAACAATAATAGAGCAACCTTGTAATAAAATATTATAATAATAATAGAAAAGAATATATATAGATTTTCTTATAATATTTAATTAAATATATTAAGCTCTTATTATAATAATATAATTATAATAAGGGTTTAGTATATTTAATTAATACTAAAGGCCTAGATATTAACTAATTAAATACTTAGTAATTAGCTTTTAAAGGTAGTTATTTTCTCTTTATTAAACTTAATACTAAATTGTTACGACCCTAGCGGTTACGTTACGTATAAAGTTATACCCTATAAGTTTACCTAATAAGGATACTATAGTTTATATCTACTAATACTTATAAAAGCTAATATTAGACTAACTAAGATTAAACTAACTAATAT
>JAAOAW010000132.1:0-45790 GCA_013186925.1 Fusarium succisae | reverse complement strand
GCTCGCTTGTCTGTTTCACTCGCTTATCATGTACGTTATTCGAAAATTTGGTCGCTGCTGGCTGACGTCATGTGACTGATTGGTAAGTGACCAAGACGATTGAACCCCTCACCTGTCAGCAAGCGTGGAATGAGTTCCCAGCCAGCCGTGGATACAATTTAAACTTCCAAATCATATGACAAGCTCTGTCCAGGCGCACTCAGTTTGAACTCTCCCTGCCTTCAATCTTACTCGTTCGACCCTAGAGTCTATCTGTCAGAATGCCTCAACTTCCCGCCCGGCAAGGTCGTTCCATCCTGCTAAAGCAGGGCCAGAGTCTCCAAATCATCAATACACACGGAAAGCAAGTGATCGACTTTTGGGCTTTCAATCCCAAGGATGGCGATGACTACCTCTCAACTAGTCATACTCGAGCAATGCTTTCAAGCATCTCTTTGCGAAAGGGAGACAGCCTATACAGTTCCCGTCGCAAGCCCATCTTGACTCTTGTCGATGACACGACCCCAGGCATCCACGACTTACTCTTCCCCGCTTGCGATGCTGAGCGCTATCGCCAGTTGGGTGCTGTGGGATACCACGGTAGTTGCCATGACAACATGCACAAAGCCCTGGAAGAGCTGCCCGAGATCAAGCCCAAAGCCGATTGGGTCCCAGATCCGCTGAACTTGTTTATGAATGTGGCTGTAGATCATCATGGGGGAATTGGTATCCGTACTCCTACAAGCGACAAGGGTCAATATGTCATTTTGAGAGCCGAGACCGATTTGATTGTCGTCATGAGCGCCTGCCCTCAAGATATGGTCAATGTTAACGGGAAAGGGCCTGCCGATTGCGAGTATCGTGTACTTGAGGAGTCCAAATAAGGTGTGATGTTGTGAGGAGGTTGGCTCCGAGCCGCTATTATGTGGTGTTGATGAGTGGAAGGTCTCATGCCCAGAAGCTGTTTATGGTCTCAAATAAGATTATACATTGATTATTTATTACTGCGATACATGCCTGTTGAACCGACTTGCCGGTCTTAACCGTCCATAGTACATATGTGCTTATATACCTTTAAATCAAGAGTAAAGCCTTCCTCAATCTTACCGCAGCCCGGAGTGCAATTAAATAGGCTGCTCCCTTACATTTTGCTAGAGATTGCATTGCACTACCAGAGTACTTATCGAGCTTACCCTCTTAGTCCTATTTAGGTAGTATTTTACTGTTATATTTTCAATAACTAACTATGACTAAAAGTCTAGCTCTTGGGGAAGACTGGTTTTATTAGCTACATCAACTTCTTATTACTCCGTGAGGTCAGGGCAAGATAAACCAAGGTTCCTTGCAAAAAAGCTTAATAAGGTTAGCCACTCCCTTACCTATTAACACACGTACACTTAGCTTATAACTAACTATAAATACAATTTGATCTTTAAACTACTTAAATAAAATAGAATTTATAATATTTAGATATCTAATTAGTATTAAATAAACTAAAGAGTTTAGAAATTTTAATATATTTAGAAATATCATAACTTTTAAAGCCTTTAATAATTAAAGGCTTTACTTCCCTGTCGAATGTGTAGGTAAGCTATTCCTTATTAAGAGATTCTACTTAGCAGGCAGTCTAACGTTGAAATTCTAAACATACGTGTTATCTTATTAGCCACTATCCATTAAAACTTATCCTTTAGCTTTACAATTAGCTAGTTACCTTACCGTCTTCAGTACGAATCTTACACCGGGACGATTTTATATACGCCGAACGGTCAATCCGACTACCACTGAAATAGTAAAAAACGAGACTCTTTTATCAATATCTAGTCTGCTCCTATTTTACAATTTCCTTCCACCCTCGCATCCCTCCAAGGACCAACCCCGTACCCATTTCAAGAAGGCAGTGCAAGTGAAAGAATGAATCTCCGTGTTCGCAACCACAGTCCCAGTCGTGAGCAAAGAGATGACTTATCTTTACTTTTGCGGACAGCCGAGACAGGAGATTTGGTAACCGTCACCAAATTGTTGACATCAACGGGCAATCAATCTGTTGGCCTGAACTGTTAAGACGAGACCGGTGCTACAGCCCTTTCGCGTGCTGCAAGGATGGGCCGCACAGAGGTTGTGAGATATCTACTCTCGCGGCCTGATATATCCGTAAACTGTGCTGATGACTTTGACTGGACACCGCTATCGTGGAGTGCTCGTTACGGAGACCATGACGTGGTATAGATGCTACTAGCTTACCCGCACACGGCAGCAGATCGCGCCGATGAGAACGGAATGACACCTTCGATGTTTGCATCACGTAAAGGACACCCCGAGATTGTGCGTCATCTGCTCGACTCAAACCGAGTTGATATAAGCCGGCGCGATAACGACGGTCGTACTGCATTGTCCCACGCGGCCGAAAATGATTGGGAGTGCGATACGATGACGCTACTTCTCCGACACCCCACTATTGAAGTTGACGCGAAGGATCATTCTGGACATTCGCCTCTATCTTGGGCAGCTCAAGGAGGTGCAGTGACCACTGTCCGTACATTATTGCAGTGCCCTAATGTGGATCCAGACTCTATGGATTGCGAACAGCAGTCACCACTGTACTGGGCTGTATATAACGCAGCAGTGGAAATTGTGGTCTTGCTACTTGACAACGATCGAGTCAATCCTGAAACAGTCACTGTTTGTGGGGATACGCCAGTTATGTCAGCTGAAGTCACAGGAAGAGAGCACATTTTGCATCTACTTCGGGAGAAAATTAACCGACGGTAGCTTGGGTTAAGTATTCTATTATCTTCGGGCGGTCATTCTTTCTTCTTGCTGTGAAATTAAGAGCTAGTTTGTTTGCTTTCTTTTGAACTGAGCTTTCAGCAACATCCAATCTTCCTCAGCAGCAAAACAACATTCTCTCCAACCCCGGCTTCGAAGGCGGTACTATCGCCTGCTGGGATTGATCTAATTCTCTTGGAGATCACAAGATATCCGCGTTGGAAGCCCTTGGAGTCGGTCAGAGGTATTTCGTCAGCGTCTGGGCTTTTCTGATGATGATGTTGTGATTATGGCAACGGAATAAGCCATAATGGAAACAACTAGGTTACAAACTTAGGTCAACTAATCTGGCGCTTGAGGAACAATTTTATATTAAGAATGAAAGCAATACATTGTGGACATATTTGTCTGACATATCTGTTCATGGCCCCCAACACAATTACGCATCCTTGCATAGTTTAAGTGACCCAAATTGCCTTTTTAGAATACTAACGCGTCCAATTAATGCATTTACAGAAAGAGCGAAGCCTTGTTGAGTTTGGCGAGGTCCTCGACTACACCTCAATTCGCTGTTCCCTATCATGGTTCTGCTAGCTTAATTTCATTGAGCTCACCCTTTCAGCCCTATTTGGGTGGTATCATATCCATTTTCTTCCAGATAAGCCTTAAAACGAACGTCCTCCTCTTCAAGAGTCTTGGGGTGCTGGATAATAGTCAATACCAGTTGCACATTTAAGTCGATTGAACTTACATTTGGGATTAAGAACCAAACACAAAGAACCCCAACTACTGAAATAGCACTTCCGATGAGAAAGACAACTTGCTGACCCTTGAGCTTGTCGTCAAAGCTGACAAGGGCCTTGCTCAACGCCTGGGTACCGACTGCAGCACCAACCTTGCCGATCGCTGCAGCAAACCCGAGGAAGTGACCTCTGAGAGGAGTAGGAAAGCTCTCACTGCTGACTAGGAAGTTGCAATCTCCGGGGCCCACTGACAAAAAGGTTTGGAAGAGTCCATAGAGCGTAACAAAGGCCGGAAAGGCCGATGGGCTATTCAGAGGGTACATGGTGCCTCCAATAACGAAGCCAAATACGCAGACTATAGACCAGCCCAGGGCGTAAGTTTGACGCCGGCCAATGCGATCCATGAGTAACGCTCCGATGAAAGCACCAGGAAGCGCGAAGGAGTTGATGAGCGCTGACCAACCAATGGACTCCTGCATAGTCTGGTTGTTCGCGAAGCCCGCGACTAGAGTTGGTGCCAGAAGATTGAAAGGGTAGACTACGGCATCGTAGAGGAACCAGGCAGAGCAGCACTCAAGAAGAGGCTTCCAATAGCACTTAATGGCAAGCTTGTAGGGTATCTTGTGTTGAATGGCATGCCTCTGGTATTGAGTAGAGTCTGTCAAGCGAAGACGGAAGAAGAAGATGCCAAGTGGAAGCTTATATAAGTGAGCCCAGAGGTATCAGATGATGCAGGAGAAGAGGACTTACAATAATGCCAATACCAAAACAGATGCGCCAGATAGCATCTTGGGGAACACCTTTGTATGCTGCAATAACGATGAGGGATACAATACTCGAGGCTACGAAACCGGAAATGATGGCGGCGTTTGTCGCGACGGCAACAAGCATACCACGTCGCTTTCGCATTGCCTCCGTACTATCGGCGCACTCTACAGCTTGAGAGGTGCACACGGTGTACTCACCACCTAAGCAGTCAGCAACTTGTTACATACTAGACGCTATTGTAATGCTGGAAGAGGACATACCTGCTCCGACACCAGCGACACCACGGCCAATGACCATCATCCAGAACATACCCTCCACACGAACCCCATGCGCCGTAGTGGCGATGATGATACCCTGGTCCGGCTGTCAGACGTGTTCTTTATGGAGACAAAGATACATACCAGAACCAAGAATAGAGTTGTCAGGTAGATTCCAACGCGTCGACCAAACCGGTCAATGCAGAGGCCAAAGAGGAGCATGCCGAAGATGTCGCCAATGAGGATAGAGTTGGACAGCCTGGTCTTGACTTCGGCCGTCATCTGCTTTGGGTATCTACTCATGATCAACACCTCGAGGTATCAGGTGAGTGAAGGTATCATGACGTACAACTTGGCTAGAACGGTATTCATGTATCCAATTATCTGGATGTTGTAGCCGTCGGAGAAGAGAGCAACTCCCTGAACCAATACGTCGAGTTGACCGGGCGTACGCCGGGCAGGCTCATTGTTGTCTGTCTCGGCGGTGACGCTTGCATCTGATGACACAGCGAGGGTCTTGTCTGCCGACATCTCGTGCTTGTTGTTGTCTGACATGGCTGTGCATGAAATCTTACAGCAGCAGAGGGAAATGTTGATTGTGTTGATAGACTACGGAATGTAACAAGAAGGCAGGATCCACGTCTTATATAAACTCTCAATCCTTCAATGCAACGTAGTTCCTAGAAGTCTAGCAGTTTGTCGGCAGTATCAAAGTCCCCACTGCATGGTCTAGAATTATACTCAAGCAAAGGACCCATGATGGATAAAATCATACCCAAAGTTCTCCGACATCACCAGGAAGAATACTATACATTAGCGACTTGGACACAGTCACCAAGCACGTGGCTTCGGCCAACCCAAACAATCGGGTTTTACGTGCCGGCGATAATGGAGCCTCAAGCAGTTAGTGGCGCCGTGTAGACATCTTGGCCCGGCAGTTGGGTTCCGTAGAAAGTGGATCGTTGATCACACGTGGGCTAGGTAAGCTTATCGAAAAGGTAAGACAATAGTTTTAGCCGGATTAAATTTATCTTTAATGTAACATGGGATATCGGGGTCCATCTTACTAGATGATAGTATCGTTCTTCTGAATCAGGATCCTGGACGTCTCGGTGGATAGCGAGAAAATAACGGATGTAACCCTATGTTTTCACTGTGATAAGCCGAGAATGTTTAGCTCTACCCTTCTCCCACTGTAAGAGGGAGACAATGGGAATAAAGACGGTCAGAAAATAAAATCATGAAAAAAACATCATTGGCGATAAGTGTACTTGACGCTGTAATTGCCGCTGCGTCACTTACCTTACGCTATACTTCTATACTGTTTGTCCAGTTTGTAAGTTCATTCGCGGCGATGACCGATGATAGCTTGCTGACATAAATCAGCATCCCATCGGAAAACGATATCTGGGACGTATTTATGGGAGTCTTGCCATATTTATGCTTGCATTCAGTGCAGAACTAGCTCTGCTCAAGTACAGCAACCTTCGGGTCAAAAGACGTCTAGTCTCTGCCCCAATATTGGCTATTGTCGATAGCAATAGGCCCTTCTTCACCGCAAGCGGCTTCCTCATCAACTTGGCATGTCTCGTCGCTGTTCTTGACTTTCTTTTCAGAGGCCATCTTTTGCATCAAAGTGCCGATCTGTCCTTCTCTCGGATGGGTTATGTTGATGACTCGACGGCTCGGATTATGTTGAGGGTTCCCACCTCTGATTATGTTCAGATCAAAGTCACTCCAAAGTTTGACGGGCATGCAGAGACAGAAATACTCAAATCCGTCTTGTTAAGTGCACATTCTGATTATGTTGCGACAATCTTGATAGAAGGTCTAGAGCCAGACACTCCCTACACATACGCAAGCAATGCGAGCCACATTGGGTCGTTTCGTACCTTGTCTGAAGCTGGCAGTGAAATGAAACGTTGGAGTCTAGTTTCGTCAAGTTGCATCAAGCCATTCTACCCATACAACCCTTTGGACCATGGCCTTCGAATCAAAGGACTTGAACACTTAGGCAAATACCTTTCTGAGGGTTCAGTGGATATGGTACTATTTCTCGGCGACTTTATCTACATCGATCTCCCCATCCCACTCGGCTGGGATGCTGACACATACTCGGCGGCATATCGCCAGGTTTATGCGTCCCCTTCGTGGTCGCCTCAACTTCGCGCAACCTCTTGGATACATGTCTATGATGATCATGAGATCATAAATGACTGGGCAGGGAATGACACGGAACTCTACAAGACAGCCATGCAACCATTCTGGAACTACCATGGAAACGCGAACCCGCCATCAGAGTATGGCGCTGACAAAACATACTATACCTTTCGATATCAGGGTGTAGCATTCTTTGTATTAGATACAAGGCGATATCGATCAGATAATGCGATGGCTGATGGGCCAGAGAAAACAATGCTCGGTGCAGCCCAGCTTACTGCTTTGAAAGAGTGGCTTACATCAGAAACTGATTGGAAAGTTGTAGTCAGCAGCGTGCCTTTCACGAGGAATTGGAGGGGCCCAGATTCAGCAGATAGTTGGCCAGGATTTCTCTGGGAGCGGGATTCGATCCTGGATACGATGAAGCAGAATGGTGGTGCTGTTATTCTCAGCGGTGTGAGTTTCCTGTATCACGTACTAAAAGGTGAAGCTAACACATGCTAGGACCGCCACGAACATGCTACCACGATGTTCCCTGCCAAGACAAAAGGTGACACACCGGTTATCGAGTTCTCGACTTCCCCGTTGAATCAGTTCTACGAGCCGTTCGATAGGTTTCATAAGGAGATTGAGCAGACCGATGTGTCAATCTACTCCCATCCATGGGGCTCTTCAAAGTTCGGAAAGGTCACGTTTGACACCACACAAGCAGATAGGCTACATGTCCATTATGACCTGGTTGTAGATGGTATCAAGGTATGGGAGTATGACTGGGAGGCTCAACGATTCTAAACGTTTTGAATTGTGGACAAGAAACTAGATGTATATAAGGTTACCCGATAACTGTAGACCAGTCTTCACTTCTGATGTATTCCTCCATCGAGGTGACCGGAACTTTAACCTCAAGCTGGTTTGCCTGCAAAATTGCTGGATCTCCACCAGTCAAACCAAACTCGTGGAAGTAATCAAAACCGTCCCCAATCTCTTTGGCAAAGTCCTCCGGAACGCCTTCGAATAATTCGTCTCGTGAAATCTCCTTGTACGCCGCTCTCACGCCATTAACACGCCCCCATATCTCTACCCATTCAGGCAAGGTCATCTCCGCCGAGACGCCCATAATATGTTTGTTAGGTGGCAGGTCAACCAGCGCCTTGACAAAGCCGCCTGTATCCCGCTCTGTGACTATGAATGGCATCTTGAAGTCCGGCGGTGTGTTTCTGGACATGAGGTAACTACCATCCGGCTGAATCTTGGGAGCTAGCCTGTCGAAAAGCTTCCAAACTGTGACGTAATGCCCGATGGTCACGGTGCTCATTCTGGCTGCTACTCCAGGGAAACGTTCCTCTGTAGCCTTGATCATTGCGGCTTTGCTATCGAAATGATACACCGCTTTGTACTTCCCGCCACTCCATTTGGTGGCATGGCTAAGTGTTGACATGACGAAGCGCTCCAGAGTCTTGATGACAGAGGGGTCTGCGGCTGCTTCTGCAATTCTGGTGCCTTGGCCAACTTCTCGGTCGTAGGCGTACTCGAGTGTTGTACGGTTCTTGGTTATATCGGGTTGGGCCATTGCTTGCTGCAGATGGGCGAAAAAGTCAGTGTTGGAGAAGATAACGTGAGCACCCTGGAATGCCCGAATCAAGGATTCCTTGTCATCTAGATCGCCTTGGACGATCTCAACACCCTCGGACTTGAGACGCCTCGCAGACTCTCCTCCAGGGTTTCGTGTGATGCCGCGGACATTCCACGAGGGGAGCCGGAGGAATGTTCGAGCCACGGATCTTCCCTATGCATGTTAGAAAGTTCTCACTTGATTTGGTCATTTTCATACCTGAGCTCCGGTAACCCCTATAATAACAATGGTCTTGGACATGGCTTTGGTAGATTAGTTCTGATACTGATGGTATTATACGTTAAAGTATGTATTGTAGTTCGATTCTTCTCATTCACGTCTTCAGGCGGCGCTTTATATCTGTCCTCACATATCGCTCAACTAAATCATTGTTGGGATGACACAATATTACAAACAATCTCATACGCTCGTCCGTTGTCAAAGTCCGTGGCTGTTACTTACAGCCCACAATTTCAAGTTGGTCCGCTGCAGAAGTCCGTGATCGTTCTATCAAGTTAGATTGACACAGCATGATTGGCTGATATTCATCTGTAACTGATCAACGGCATTGCAGAATGTCCAGAAGGATTGTACAATGTCCGCTCGGCATAAGAATTTGTCCGTGTCCAGACACTTTTAGTCAGCGTAAGCATCAACTGGAGTAGGTCATGTTTTTGTGTTGGAACAAGTTATCACGCGACTCACTTCTTCATTACAATACACTTGGGTGTTTTTGTCTCAAAGTTATTTAATATCAAACATAAGGCTATTGATGAACGTGAATAACGTCGTAGGATAAAATTATTCCACTGAAGTGCCCAGTAGGTCAATGCTTGGCAGCTTCCAAGAGTGGTGTAATTAGCTAGTGCCACGCATGAATCGATCATATGTAGAGAACAAGGGTTTACTCGCTTTAACTACCGCGGTAGCACATTTAAAACCCATTATACAATTGAAGCTAAACAGTGTGAGGGCGCTTAACACTTGCACATTGTCATAATGAGGTGACAATTAAGAGAATCCTGAAGTGAACGTGCTGCGGAGCCAAATTGCTGGGCCGCACTATCCAATCACCTTCGCAGCGTAAGCGCCCGGATTTTCGGATAGCTTATAAGCGCTTCATAGCCCCCACCAGGTCTATTGATGTGACTTGGAAAAATGAAAGCAGCTCCAACAGAGACAGATTGCTGTGTTATTTTGGGCAAAAAAAAGGCCTCAACTAAAGCCTTTTTTTTTCGTGGCATTGCACACCACCCATCAATAGCTGCCCTCGCTGATGAAAAGGAGGTTGCTTCATATTGACAAATACAGGATGTAAAGTTAATATAACACAATAATGTTCAACCCTTGAATTACCTAGTATTACCATGATTCATTTATACCGAGCATGACTTGCACTATCCGATGGTAGCTCCGCCGGGATCATAGCCTCGTGACTATCAAGCTCCCACGGGTGCAGTTGCGGCTGCATCTGGGGTTCCTTAGCCTCCTCTTCCCTAGCTGCAGCAGCGATATGTGCCTGCTTAGCCCTCCTCGCCCGGAGCACAAACCAACCCAAGGCAGCAAATCCAACAAGAGCTACAACTCCAACGCCAGCACCAATACCTGCCTTGGCTCCAGTGCTCAATCCCCCAGTATCCGATGAAGAATCACTCGAAGAAGTGTTGGTCGAAGAAGATATTGTTTCAGTTGCAGTACCCGTCGCAGAAGTCCTTGCTCCAGTGGTGGTGGACGCAAAGTCGGAGGAATGCCATCGGATAGGGATACCAATAGCATTAGCCGCAGCTCCGCTAACAGTAGTCCTTTTCCAGTCTCCTCCTACAACTGATTCGGAAACTATCACCTCGACCGTGCGTGGAATCGCGATGGTGCAAAGATCAGTGCTGTACCAAGGCCAGCCTGTCTCTGTTTGACAATTAAACGAACTGCATCACCGTCAGCACGCCCCTTCAACAGCCATTGGCTTTCCTACCTTGGACAACACGTCGCTCTCGTCTCGCCGCCGACAGTCGAACTACATGCGACTTCATATCCGCTGGGACATATACCAGGAGAGTAGTAAAATGTTGAGCCGAGTTCCAAGCTGCTAGGGAAGCAGTTGGAGTCGCTCCCCGAGGGACCCAGCTGCATGTAGGTACACGCGCTGGGCGCACCGGTGCCGCCTTCTAGACATGTGAGTTCATCGCCTGTGTATCTATACTTGTAGTACTGAAAGCATGACTTGGCGGGTGTGAAGGTTGTTGTGAGAGCTGGAACTTGTGTTGTCATGGCTGCTGACGGTGACGCGCAGCGACGTGATCGACTCGAGTGGGGATGACAGAGGGAGAAGGGAATTTGGCGATGGATGCCCCTTGCGACGAAAAGTAAAATGACACCTGATCCTGCGACCAACGAGGCGTAGTTGGACAGGGATGATTATTGGGTGAGATGCAGGTCGGGTTTCAACCAACATCGTTGACTAACTAACTCAGACCCTTGTTGGGCGGTTAAAAAGCGAATCAGGCGAACTTCGGGTAATCACAAGAAGTTGATTCTCCTACAGATCAATTTCTTTCATAAAACTCACAGAGCCAGTTCTGCAACATCACATTTATTTGTCTTGCCTAGCTAATTGTCTTATTGGACCTTTCCTCTTGAGTCAACCGGCCAGATCTCCTCAATAACCCCATTCCGATACGCATAGTAAAAGTCATGAAGATTAACAGTTGGGTCAATATGACTTGGAATCATCTCAACTCTATCGCCGACATCAAGCGCCGGTGTTTCCCCCTCCCAAGTCAAAGCTCCATGCTCATCGCCCAATTGGAAGTAACTATATCTTTGGTCCTTGCACTCAGCCAGACCACTATCCGTCGTCAGAGACTTGAGGCCAGTGTCGATTGTGACCTGTCGTTCTCCTTGCTTGCTCACGACCGTTGCGAGAAAGGATAGACTGTGAGAGTAGTATGTTCCAATGGCGTTGCGGTAGTCGGTGTCCATGAAGATGAATGAACCAGGCTGCAGTTCTGTCACGCCGGGTACCGTTGCGCAAAAGTCCGCTGTGCCTGTTCCGCCTGTTGTCACGACTTCGATGTTGAAGCCTTCGTTCTTGAGTGCTTGGGCAGTATCAGTGAGAATTTTCATTGATTCGAGGCACTGCTTCTTTCGGTCGTCAAAGTCGGGAAGATGTTGAAGATGACCTTCATAGCCTTGAATTCCAATGAGTCGCATGTGTTTAAGAGTGCTGATATGTTTCGCTAGAGGAATTGCTCCTTCGGGTTGAGTCCCTGTGCGGTGCAGGCCGACATCCAAGTCTATCAAGACAGAAATGGGATCCTCAATACCCGAGTTTTCCAGTGCGTCGTTGATGGCTGTCGCAGCTCTTTGGTCGTCCACCACGATTCTAATTTCTCGATTCTTTCTGAACAGCTCGACCAGTCTCTTGACCTTAGCTGGACCAACAATCTCACAAGTGATGAGAAGGTCCGTAAAGCCAGCAGCAGCTATTGCCTCAGCCTCACTCAGCTTCGCGACACACCCGCCCTTTGCCCCAGCAGCGACGAGCTTCTTAGCCACAATGGCACTCTTGCTCGTCTTGAGATGGGGCCGAATGTTACGTCCAGTTGGAAGAAGTCGGTCCATGAGTTTTTTGATGTTGGCCTCCATGACATCGAGGTCGACGATCATGGAGGGCGTGTCGAGCGAGTCGAGGCTGTCGCCTACTTTGGGAGAATACATGATGGCGGTGAAGTTGATCGAAGTGATACATACAGACGGACAAATAATATGGGTAACTGGTGTAACACTTGGGATAACTCTCGGCTTCAATTCTGGCCTCCTTACTTTATCGTTATCTCCAAGACCAGGATCGTCAGTTGAAGGTAACGTAGTAACAATACAGACACAACACAGTGCGTTATTTTCCCCGCTCCTCCAAACCCGCTGCGGGGTGCTGATCTTGCCTCTTTACAGCCCAATTCCGCTGACCTTCTTCTCGACAAGCAAGAAAGCATCAGAACTCGATACAGGGTATCAAAATAAACTCAGCAAAATATATATAAAACTTATGCTAAGTTACCTAAATCTTTTTATCACTGATAATCGAGGCCCCAAGTTTTCTTTCCTCTCCTAGACTCCTCACAGGAACCAGCGAAATTCGGGCACGGCCGGCCCATCGCGCAGACGCTTTGTCGGGACATCAGCAGCCGTCGTCTTCCTCCCCGCTCTGCGATTCCTCCGCATGTTATCGAACACCATATACCCACCAAGAAGACCCGCAATGAGACATCCACATGCGCCGAAACAAGCAGTCGTGATAAGAGCTGTGGGGTACTTGGGCTTTTCGTTCTCGCGGAAGATGTTGCTCGATACGAGACCCATGAGATTGGCGAGAGGGACGCCAACTGAGGTGAGGACTACTCGTCGTCCTTCATGGGCAATGTTGTTGTTACTGGAAGAGAATGCGTGTTAGAGAGAGGAAGAAGAATACGATTTATTGGAGGTGGCCACTTACTACCATGTTGATAAGAGAACTGATGGGGCAGACGTTCCCCAGACCATCATGAAGCACGCATAGTATGCTAATTGCAATTGAGCTTGGACGTCCGAGATGGCGGCGTAGATGATGAAGCCGATGAATGTGAGGGCGAAACCGAGCATGATGAAAGGGAAGCGAATGCGTAGAAAGTCAGAGCTGAAGGCCAGGATGAGAAGCATCACAGCACCACCAACATTTGGCGCGACTGACATATCGCATCAGTACAACACTATCCAGTCCATGTATCAATCACTTACCAGTGTAAAGATTCGTCTTGACAGACCCGTATCCCAATCGCTGGATAATCTGAGGCATAAACAGCGCAACCGATTGAATCGGCACACCAAGACAAATCTCAATCATCAAAAAGCAATACGTTGTCGGATACGTAAAGATCTTGATCGAATCCTTAAAGTTGAACTTTTCCTGTACAACAGACGATGAGTCGACTTGCATGCGATGAAAAGCCAGTGCTTTTTCTTCTTCGCCGAGAAACTTGGCTTGCGCTGCGCTGCGAGGGAGATACCAGAATGCAAAGATTGAGAAGAGCACGGAGGCTGAGCCCTCAATGATGAAGAGATATCGCCAGACGAAGATTTTGGAGTCGATTTGGAAGACACCGAAGGATAAGAGACCGCTCTGCTATCGTTAGCTGAAGACCTCATCCTCAAAGGCGAGGGAACGTACAAAAGCATTCGCGATGTTAGACGCAGCATAGAATACCGCCAAACGACGCGCAAGTTCACCTCTCCGATAAAACGTAGTCAAATAATAAATCACCAGCGGAAAGAAGCCCGACTCCGCCATGCCAAGAAAGAACCGCAGCGCAAACATGCCATCAAAGTTCTGCGTGCAAGCAGCAAGCAATGTCATGGATCCAAAAGTAAACATGAGAATCGGGAGGACGCGCGCAGGACCGTATTTCTTGCCGATGATGGCGGTTGGAGGAGCGAAGATGACGTAGGGCACGAAGAAGATTGATACGAGGAGGTTGTACTGGTTTGGCTTGAAGTTGAGATCTGTCGTTGTTAGTTTGTGACATGGTAGGGAGTTGGGGACGGACCGTCGCTGAGACCGACGGTTTGGGCGTTGCCTAGGTTGCCTTTGTCTAAGGCGTTGAAGAGGTCTGTAGATGATCGGTCAGATGAGTTGGTGGATAGTAAAGGTAAAGGCTTACACATGATGGCTAGAACGGGCATCAAGCGGACGTCAAACTTGCGACACAGTTGACGTTCAGCGATATGGTCGACTTCAAGAACTGTCTCCTCGCCAGTGGCTTCGGCGTAGGTGTCGTCGATGATGCCATCGTCTTTATG
Organism: Fusarium succisae; assembly: GCA_013186925.1. Taxonomy (NCBI): domain Eukaryota; kingdom Fungi; phylum Ascomycota; class Sordariomycetes; order Hypocreales; family Nectriaceae; genus Fusarium; species Fusarium succisae. Next base: position 31,670 of record JAAOAW010000132.1, on the reverse strand, counting down.
ATCTTTGGCGTCCATGGCGATTAATTGTTTGTGAACCAGCGACCCAAAATGGCTGCCCCTTGTGTGAATTATTGTTGAAAAGACTTGAGATGATCAAAAGCAAAAGGTAGGTTCAGGACCGTTGTTATACCTCGTATCTTGCTTCTTATCTCACCTTTGCACCAAGACTGGATATGCGGGGGAGACAAGATACAGGTTGCAAGGGCTTAGATTCGGAGGTTACATACTCAATGCACCTATCAAGATAGCAATACCCTGCAATCATCATTGCAGCTGACTCGAAACACAGTGTTCCCGGCATAAGCGTAGGTTACCATCTCACACGAGGTTGGTGCTCCCTCCATGTAACGTAGAGCGACGATCTCAACCCAGTGCAATTCGTCACTAAAGACTGTGAAGGTTCCACCGGATGCCCGATTTCGGAAACCCGCGTAAAAGGGCCGGCGCGAAATAAACCTCCGAAGTTTAAAGACACCATCGTCACTCACAGCAGCCATCAGCGTATCTTCAGATCATCGATTCAATCACAAATTCTTCTGTAGGTTACGGCACAATCTTGCAATATGAGCAACCAACCACCTTATCCTCTGCACGAGTCAGTCCTTGATCGGATTGACCCTGAATATGCAGCGTTTTACAACAAACACATCATCGATAAGCAACAAGTGCACCTCCAACCAGTAGAAGCCTCACGAAGTAGTGGCATCCTCATTCCTGGCGGTGGTCCCTTACAAACCGTCGCAAGCACCGGCGACTATGCCATCAAACGCAAAGAGAGCGAAGGGCCTGATGTCAAGATTCGATGCTTCACTCCAATTGGCGACAAGCCAGAGAATGGATGGCCTGTGTGTGTTTACTACCACGGTGGCGGTTGGGTTCTCGGTACAATAGACACTGAGAATGTCATTGCGTCGCATCTCTGCGCGAGGGGTAAATGTGTCGTCGTGGCTGTCGATTACAGACTTGCACCTGAGAACCCGTTCCCTGCGGCGGTGCATGATTCATGGGAGGCTGTTCTTTGGGTCATGGGCGAGGGCAAGGATACGCTCGGCCTGGATACTTCAAAACTGGCGACAGGTGGGTTCAAGTACAAGATATGTGCGAGTTGATGCTAACATTGAACTTTCAGGTGGCTCTTCTGCTGGCGCCAACTTGGCTGCCATAATGTGCCAACGAGCTGCTGATCGAGGATCCCCTAAATTCTCCCTCCAACTCCTCTCCGTCCCTGTGATGGACAACACCGCCAATACAAACAACAATATCTCATGGAAAGAAAACCAACACTCTCCCGCACTTCCAGCCCTGAAAATGCTCTGGTACCGAAACCACTACCTTCCAACCAAAGAAGACTGGGCGCATCCGGAAGCTAGTCCAATCGTTTGGAAGGGGGACTTCTCGAAGCTGCCGCCTGCTTGTTTTGTCGTCGGTGAACTCGATGTACTCAGGTCGGAGGGCGAGCAGTTTGGGAAGAAGTTGCAAGACGCTGGTGTCAAGGCGGAGGTGAATGTCATGAAGGGCCAACCTCATCCGTTTATTGCGATGGATGCTGTTCTTGAAGCTGGGTCAAGAGCTATCACGCTGTTTTGCGATGCGTTGTACAAGACCATGTATGAGAAGTGGTGAATAGAATAGACGAATTGGCGAACTGCCCCGAGGCGAATGGTTCGATGCGAGATAGCTCAATTAGAGTGTCGAATCTGCTTTCTCCTTTTTCTCGTTGAACCTGCTATGGCGACAGTGAGAAATATAGCGCTTGCAGCCAGGAAGAATGCCGTGTTGAAGTTGTCTCTGATGTTGAGAAAGACTAACGCGCCACCGAGCGACAGCAGGAAGAACATTATATGACACCGAACTGGGGTTTCAGGTATACCGGCTTGTGAATCAAGAGGCTCTTCCATAATGGCTGCAGGCATTACTCAATCGAGTAATTGTCGTCGTTTTGTCAGAAAGGTTTCCAGAGTCAATCGATTGAGATTTACTTTAATAGTAGAGGTAAAACGTTATATGTATAGAGCGACGTGTACTGAGTCTTTAAGGGGGGCGAGCTCTTAGTTATATAACGGTGGACATCATACGTGAGGAACAAACTTTTCCCTTCGACGCATTACCTTGGGCGGGCGAAAACGTCAATTGCCTCGAGGCGTTACCTTTTACTTTCGGCTACACAATAGCCGACCGGCTGTATTATAATGTTCAAGACTTAAACTATAACTTGCTGACCTGATGGTAGGATCTCTTTGTATTTGTTCTCCAGCTGAAGTCTGCTTCCGCATCTAAACCTCATCGTAGCCACTCGTTGTCGAGGATTTAACTCAAGGCGAGACGTTTTATTATTATTTATTATTCTTACTCCCCGTCTCTAACCCAGCCTCCAGAGAAAAACAAGATTCTGATTAGCATGATGACTATTGTAGCAACACCAGAGTAGTTGGCGTAGTAGCAGAAAGTATAGGAGGTAACAACGAATAATAACCTTATTAATATAGCCAATCAGGATATAGAAATTTCCAGTTAAACCTTACTTATTTTTATATCCTTTAATGCCATGAAATTAAACTTATTCTCCTCTTGACTTATGAGCTCTCGTTCTATCTCATATTGGTACTCACTCATCCACAATAATAGCAACAACTACGTGGCTGAATCGCTGGCCATTCATAGCTGAAAAGACGGATATCCTCGATTTGACCATTTGTACCACGTGATATACATGCAAGGTCTCGTTACACGGTCATGTTCTCAGCCTGATTTTCAACGCCACAGCGCTTACATCACCAATAACCTCCTATTTTCTCCAATTGTCAGAAACTAATGTAATTGGGCCGCTGGACGAGTGATGCCTGATGATTGCTTGATTCAGCCCCAAGGCCGCACGGTGAGGAGTTGTCCTCCCCTTCCATCTCCTCTGTGTTTTTACACTGCAAGCCCTCCTTGACAGAACCAATATTAACCAAGGTGAATAATTGCTATCCTGACCCTCAAAAGATAGAGAACTAACCGTTTGTCTCAACCATAGCCAATCTTCACTGAAATGGAGAACTCTCTCTGGCCTTTTCACGATGACGTCGGAAACGGTTCCCGAACCTCGGACTCATGATGACTACCATGTCGGATGGGTCTGCGCCCTGCCCACCGAACAGACCGCGGCGATCGCTATGTTAGACCAGAGGCACGGAGGTCTCCCCAAACCTTCGAACGATAATAATACGTATGCACTCGGATCTGTTGGCAAACATACTGTTGTCATCGCCTGTCTGCCTAAGGGGAAAATCGGCAATGTCTCAGCCGCGACCGTTGCCACAAATATGGTCTCTACCTTCCCGAATATCAAGTTTTGCCTGATGGTCGGCATCGGCGGTGGCATTCCGCCCAAGGTCCGTCTCGGCGATGTTGTGGTTCGCACTCCTGTTGGGGCGTTTCCAGGTGTAGTGCAGTATGACTTGGGAAAGGCATATCAAGGAGGCACCTTCGAGAGGACTGGGGCGTTTAATAGTCCGCCCAATGCGTTGCTAGCAGCCTTGACGATGGTCGAGTCAGAGCATGACCTGACTGGCTCTCGGATACCTGACTACTTGGAGGAACTGGAGAAAAGGTGGCCAAGATTAGCACCCAAGTACCTTAGATCTGATTCGCTGAAAGATCAACTGTTCAAGTAGAACTATCGCCATGTCAGTGAGAGCACTGCAGATAAAAGAGTCGTCTTGATTGATGATCAGGAAGCTGAGGAAAGTGATGCAGAAGACGACTGTCGCTTCTGCGACACAGGCCAAACGGTGAAAAGGAAGCCTAGAGAGATGCGAGTGCATTACGGGCTTATCGCATCTGGGAACGAAGTAATCAAGGATTCCGTCTTCCGTGAAAAGCTCAATACGGATCTAGGCGGCCATGTCTTGTGTGTTGAGATGGAAGCGGCAGGGCTAGCTCATAACTTCCCATGTATTACCATCCGCGGCATTTGCGATTATGCTGATTCGCATAAGAACAAGGCATGGCAAGCTCATGCAGCTGCTGTGGCGGCTGCCTTTGCGAAAGAATTGCTGGGCCAGGTACAGGCAAGCGACGTTGAGAGGGAGCCCACAGCAAAGAAGATTCTGTGTCATAGTGAGTAGATCAGGATTCAATGTACAGTAGCAACCTCCTAACTTATGCCTTAGTTCATGAAACTGTTTTGCAAGCCGATTCAAACATCAGAGAGGTGAAACATAAGATGGACAAAAAAGAGGACATTGAGATCATAGAGTGGCTCACGCCTGTAAACTATGGCCTTCAACATAGTGACATTTTCAGCCAACGACAAGAAGGCACCGGCGAGTGGCTTCTTACTTCCAAAGAAATCCAAGATTGGGTCGACACTAAAAAGACGCTGTTCTGTCCTGGCGTCCCTGGAGCAGGCAAAACAATCATCACGTCGATCGTGATCAATGAGCTTACTACCCGTTTTGGAGATGATGACACTGTCGGAATCGCATCTATATATGGTAATTACCAGCAGCATGACGAACAGAGGTTTGATCATCTGCTCGAAATCCTGCTGAAGCAGTTAGTTCAAGGACAGTCTTCTATACCAGCAAGCCTGAGATCTCTTTACGATAAGCACAACGTCAGGAGGACGAGAGCCTCAGTTGAGGAAGTCTCGGCCAATCTTCACTCAGTCGCTAGTCTATATTCTCGAATCTTCGTAATGATCGACGCTCTCGATGAGCTCAAGGAAACAGATGGTTCCCGAAACAGATTTCTGGAAAAACTCTTCAAGTTCCAGTCCCAATGCGGCCTGAAACTCTTCGCTACCTCAAGGTTTATCCCCGAAATCGTAGGCAGATTCGACGGAAGTACGACGATCAATATTCGCGCCCGAGATGAGGATGTGCGAGGCTTCTTGGACGGCAAGATCTCGCAATCGGGCCAACTTCTACAGACTCATCGTGAGATGATCAAGACCGAGATCGCAAAGGCTGTCGATGGAATGTAAGTTTCCATTATGTTTCCAGTTCGAGTTGCGAATGACAGCTACCCAGGTTCCTCCTCGCACAACTTCACTTTGATTCCGTGTCAACGAGATTGACACTCAAACAAATCAAGGCTGCGTTGAACAGCCTTTCGTCTGGGCCAATGGCATACGATATTGCTTATGAGAAAACCATGGAAAGGATCGCTGGCCAGAAACAAAGCTCTAAGGAGCTTGCTATGCAAGTTCTTTCGTGGATAACTTGTGCCAAAAGGGTCCTTACGACATTGGAACTCCAGCACGCACTCGCAGTCGAAGAGAGTGATACCGAGCTTGATAACGAAAACCTATATCGCATAGAGGATATGGTCTCGGTGTGTTCTGGATTGGTTACAGTCGATGGAGAAAGCGGGATTATCCGATTAGTTCACTATACAACACAGGATTACCTCGACCGGACTCGTGATAAGTGGTTCCCGATCGCAGAACCGGAAATCACAATGGCCTGTATCAGATATCTTTCGTTCGATGTTTTCAAGGGCAAGTTTTGTACACTTTGGGGTGACCATAAGGATTTTCTGTTACGGAATCCGTTTTATATGTACGCTTCACACAACTGGGGGCGTCATGCTCTCATGGCGTCTAAGGATGGAGACAAGGTGATCCTGGATTTTCTCGAAAGTCCAGCGAAGCTGTATGCCTCAGTCCAGGCAATAATGGCTTCTAGGCCTAATGGTTGGGGACATATTGAAGATATTTCACAAATGGCAACCGAGGTACCAACTGCAGCATACTTTGGGCTATCGAAGACAATGTTGACGTTGTTGGAGAATGGTCATCTTGCAGATTCAAAGGGAGTGAGCTGTTGGACGCCTTTGTCATATGCTGCAAGATATGGGCACGAAGAGGTTGTTAGGCTCTTGCTTTCCAGGGGCGACATCGACCCTAACTCAGAAGATAAGATATACGAAGAGACCCCGCTCTCTTGGGCTGCAAAGAATGGGCACGCCACTATTGTCAAATTGTTGCTTGAAAAGGAGGGGATCTCTGCAAACCACAAAGGTCGGCAAACTCCGTTGTCGATGGCCGCAGAAAATGGCCATGCGGCAACGGTAAGGCTGCTGCTTTCCAGACATGACGTTGACCCTAACTCAACAGTCCAGCAGAGACGAACGCCCTTATCTTTAGCCGCAGGAAAGGGGCACATTGCGGTTGTCAAGCTCCTCCTTGAGAATGAAGGGGTTCTTGCAGACTACGCGGATGATAGAGATCGGACACCGTTGTCATTTGCCGCAGAAAACGGCCACGAGGCCGTGGTCGGGCTCCTGCTTACTATACACTGTCGACGCGAACCGTATAGGTTCCCATTGCAGATCCATACCTCTTGATTATGCAGTGAGAGGTGGCCACGAGACGGTAGTTAAGTTGCTCCTGGTGAAGACACGGGCAAGCTATGGTGGAAACTTGCTTGGATCTGCCGCGAGCAAGGGGTATGAAAGAGTCCTGGCGCTGCTCATAAATAGCAATACCATCCCCGACCGACAAGCAGAGGACCAAGATGCTATATCCCAGACCATTCACAAGGAAGATAAAACACTTCACTGGGCGGCTGAGAATGGGCAACTGGTATTGATTGAGACCCTTCTACAAAAGGGCGCAGCCATCAACGCGTACAAGCGGAGGATACGTGATTGGGGATGTGGGGGCATGCAGTGGCTGATGGAGCAGTCAAAGACAGCACTTCATCTAGCAGCTGGCAACGGGCACAAGGCCATTGTCAGTCTCCTATTAGATCATGGAGCGGGCATCAATGACCTTTGTACCAGAAAGACCACATCTTGCACGGTTCAGAGGAAAGCGACAGGGCAAGGCTCGTTCAGTCAATGGGACCAAACATGGTGGGAGCAAGGCATGCTTGGTTCAAGTATGCTTTACGGAGACATGGTAAGTGCAGAGCCACGAGCAAATATATTGAAACAAGCGGCATTTCACTTAGCTGCAGAAGGGGGTTATAAGGCTATAGTGGCATTGCTCTTAAGTAGAAGAGCGAGGGTTTGTCCAGAGTATAAAGCTGAGTGTTCTCCAAGCTCTTTCCCTCCATCAACATCACACTACTTAGATTATCGAATTAACTAAATTATACATCTTATTTTATATATATTACTTTATTCTTATAATATCGTTTGGCCACTTTGTCCATCGGTCATAATATCCTCCTAAGAGTTCATTGACAACAAGTATTATGCTTCGCCCCCAACCTTCCATAAACCAGGATCCATCTAAAACATGAGCTAAAGCACCAAAATATGCAAAAATAAGCAAGGCCGGTGGCTTTCGCTGTTGTAGCAAGTCTAGATACTCCTTCGAAGTCGCGTGTAACCATAAACATGGTGCAGACCAGTCCTGATTGTAACCCCTCTCAGCTCTAGCCTCACTGCTCATTGCCTCAAACTGCTTCATATACGCGTTACATTTCCGGAGTAGATATAGTGACTCGTCGTATATGCATGCGTCGTTATTGTTCTCCCAAACTTGTTTTATACTGCGGAAGTGGTCATCGTGGGTAACCGCTTGCTGATCTGGATCAAGTTGATCCCAATTGCCGATCTTTGTCAAGTCATCCAGTGGCCCTCGACATACCCTATCATATACAGGATGTAGCACTGCGTCGACGTTGCGTATCGCTGGGATCCACCCGTCTCCGAGAATGCGGGACTTGCTGTCGATAGAAGCGATATCGCAGAGAGGTCCAAAGAAAGCCAGCACATAGACCATATTTAAACAAGAAAAGGCGTATAAAGCGTCGCTATTTCCATCATTCACTTGGCTGATACCGTTTTGGAATCCCCGTAGTGCTATGTTATGATGATAGGCGGCGATACAGACAAGCCGCGGTTTGTCAGCAGGGTGTCTGTAGGCAAGATGCAGCGCTGCCAGGCTTAGAATTCCGTGCATGACGAAGCTATACTGGAATCCGATATTTGGAAAGGTCTTTTGCCAATAATGATCTCCGGCGGGGGACTTGACGATGTCTAAGCTCGTTGAGATTGTCCAGTAATGTAGCAAGGCAAGGTCGTCAGGTGTGAAGGTTGTAGTCGATAATGCTGATTGTTCATGGCCCTCGACGATCCTTGGTAGCGTCAGCGAAGCAGCGAGTGCTGCCTCATCTGATTGCTGAGCCGCAGCCGGTGAGGAATGGCTGATTATGGGGGATGGATAGACGCATATATCGCCACGTCGGACGCAAGCGGTACAGGCTGGTGTCTTCTCGTCACACTACGACGCAGAATCAGAAGGATGGTCCCACAGTATAAGGTAATCACAGCAAAAGGAGTGCAGAAAAAACATGCCTTGACCCGACGCTTCCTGCAATCATTACAACCAGTCTTTGACTTCTTATGCAGTCGTTTCTTTCGATTCGGCAGATGATCTGACGTCTCTGAAGGTGATTTGTCAAGGACCATGCTTGGCAAGGGTCGTGGGGGGCAAAAGAATAAAGATTAGTCTTCTTGCTAAACGAGGCTTGAAGAACGTTTGTTTGTTGCTAGACAGAGAATTGAACGAGGAATGAGCCTCGATCTCCCTCTTAGTTGGAAACGCAATAAGGTGGGGCGGCCGCAGCTTTGCGATATACGCGGACCTAAACGCGTATGACAAATTAAACCCCAATCAAAGGTCTGTGGGAGCCGATGATCGCGATGGCCTACATACAGGTTGCTAGCTTTGGGTTTAGGTTGTTGACTTCGCCTCAATCGTGCCATTGACACTGCGAGTCCATCACCAATATTTTTGCAAATCTACTTTTGCATTTGTGTCTACATACCTAGGATATATAGTTCTACATTATCAGTTTATAAGTAGGAAGTATTACTAACAGTAGTTATGTTGAACTGCTTCCTAGAAATCAGCGTCTTCAAATCACGCCCGGCTCCTTACCGACACAAGGTACATAAATAGGTTACCCCACCCTCGGAATTTTCCGTCTATCATTTATGGAGACCTCAATCGGAATCCTATAATTATCGTAACAACATTAATCCAACAAATCCGACTCCTAGGAAAAAGTGAGGGAAGGGAAATGTTTAACGCTTTATATAATTGATGCACCCTGTACTTAACGTTTTAATATGGCATTTCTTACGTATCAGCCGATGATCCGATGTCAATATGAACATCATTCGTCAGGGCCAATTCTTGGCAGAGGTCGTGTGCCTCCGTGAGTCGGGGGGAGGAATACATAAACCCTCCTCGGAGGGAATAAATACCTACACGAGCCTTGCCGGACTAAACGGCTTTGGCTTACACTAAAATCCGTGGCGATCCACCAATTTGGGGGTCGTGTTTTATTTTCCCCTTTAGACCCTTGACAAGTCTGGCTTACACCGAAATTCGCTGACGATCCACCGACTGGGGGTCCGGGTTTTATTTCCCCTTGAGTTGGATTGGGAAAGAAATCACGGACGAGAGTTGTGGGGCCGAGGAAGTGGAAATCAGATAACGGACACCCTAACCAGATTCAGCAATGACGTCTACGGGCGGGCCGTTGAGCCTTGGGTTTAGGTTAACCTTGTTAATTTAATGTATTTGGGAGCCTCGGTTTATCTCGCCCCGAGAACTGGTCCTTCAATCACTGTAGGTCATTGGAGGGATTATCTTGAGGTAATGAATGTCAGAATAATAGCATGCCGTAGTCCCCCTCTGGCTTCTCTGGCAGGCTGACAGCACATTGGGCAGGAATTTCTGACTCATTGGCTTCTGACACCAACGCCTTTCTCAGTGGATTAAGGCACCCACCACCTTACAACGTCTTTCGGAAAGCGGACTTGCTTCGGAAAGTAAAGCTTTACAATAAGTATAGATAAGATCTTGACTATCATTTTCATCCTTTTGTCATGCCTTCGTAAGTCTTTTCCACTGCTTATCCATTGCGTCCAGGTCATCTTTAGTCACAGGAGTCCGAATATTAATTAAGACCCTTTCCACTTCGCTCAACAAGAACTGCATTGGATTGCAGTGTGAATGATCAAGCCCCTCGACCTTTCCAATATCATGGATCACCAACTGTGTCATCTTACGACGTAGGCCAACGATGCTGTCCATTACATCTTCTGCCTGGGGTAGGGGCCACAGACCACCTCGCGCGAGACAAAACGTTATTGAACCCAGAATCATGGATTCGCAGCGATGCGGTCCCATCCATTCTGCATGCCGACACCAGCGGGGCTTCTCATCAACGACGAGTAAATCATTGATGAGTTTTCTAGTGATGTCTAGAAGTGCTTGTATGGCTATGAGACGATTCGCGAAAATTCGCTCTGAGGCTGAGTTAGTCATTGTCTTGTTGATGCACGTCAGAAGCTTACCTATAATGTCTGGCTGCATTCTGAGTTGGGGATCTTCGGAGCCATCGGATTCCATCAGCATTCTTCTCGCTATTCGGCAAAAGGAGTCCTTTCGACCAAACTCCCAGGCTATCCATAAGCTCTTGGCCATGGACTCTTTCGATGGCTTCGCGTCATCTTCCACCAAAGACATCCATCTTCCGACCCAGGGTTCTAGCATATGTGTACCATCGTAGTAGTTCGACAACACCGTAAGGTCATACAGGTCATCTATCGATAACGCTCGGGGCACTTGATCGAATTGGCTATGTGATATGTGTAGAAAGATGGACAATGCTTTTGGTTTGTCCTCTGGGAGTTCCACAATCCAGTCTCCACCACTTGATGGTTTCGACTCCATGAAAGACCCAAAGAGCATACGCTCAAAGACTGGCGATGCCCTAGCCAAAGCTCTTGCACAAACTGTAAAGGTGACAGGGGCTGTTTCTCCAACGTAAAGCTTGACATCCCCGCGTGGGTCGAACACGATATTTTCTGGGGACATGGCAAGATGATATGCAGGCTGTTCATCTAGAAGGAGCGCGTTTGAAACACGGTGTAACAATTTTATATGGCAATCGCAATAGGCCTCCGAGAAAGCATTTTCATGAAGCGAAAATTCAGCCTCAACTAATAATAGAATTTTGCCAAGACACTGATCAGGGGTGATTACGTTCCCGCAATGGCCTCAGCCACAGAATGGGCCGAAAGACGTAGGCTAGGCGGCTTAAACGAAGTAGCTGGCTAGAAATAGACAATACGAGAGTGGCTGAGGTGATTTTAAGGTCGACCCCTGAACAAGTCTGAGGTTTCTGACAGTGAGTTAAAAAGTAAGCTTAATCTAAACAGAACAAATTAAATAGCTATATGCTAACTACATCTTGTTTATTTTGTTTCCTGTTTAATACCTATTTAATCATTATTGCTGTCCTAAACTGTACAATCTGGTAAATAGTTGTCAATGACTCCACAGCGCCTCGCGCACTGGAACTAATGGAGACGACATCTAATCAAACTCGGCGTCCAGTCCAATCCGTGAGTTATCCATAAAAAAACGCGTTACACACTTAAACGAGCAAGGAGGTTTAGCCTCAACTCCAAAACAGCTCTTCGGAAAGCGGAATTTCTCTTCCATGAACAACGAGTTCTTAATATCGGTCTCGCTTTCGCTATCGCTATCGGAGTTCGTTAGCGTACGTGGAGTCCGTGGAATCCGTGGTGTCCGTGGTGTCCGTGGTGTCCGTGGTGTCCGTGGTGTCCGGAGCGTGGACCCGTTGGCGCTATAAACCGATCCACTCTGGGTCCTTGAGCATCATTCTGGGCAAGATTCCCCCGGCCTAAACAAAATGAGTTCTCAACGGCATGTGAGATCGATGGCACGCGGGCCTTTGCTATGATTTTATTATCCGGATACTGTAAGGCTAGGCTGGCTCCCGTAACAGGCTCGGTATACTGTAGCAACTCATAAAATTCGGTAGTTTCTATTTGTACAAACTAATACATCTTCAGTATCTTAATTAGCCAGGACATAAGTAAAGATCTAATACGGTATCTTATCAAATAGCCGGCTCTGCCTAGCGAGTACCCACAGGGACTACCGAATTTCATGAGTAGCCGGGGTGTTCTAAATTCGCGTACCGCCAATAACAAGCAGTATACCCTTCCGTTTTTGCATTGTCGTCTATAATCCCTCCCTCTTTGTCAGTAATCAGTCTACTTCTTCGTTATTCAAGATGCCGTTCAAACTTGATCCCGAATACCATGCGATTTTGAAGTCTCTATTTGGCAACAAACCTACTCCCGCCCCCCTTCCAGTGGGGGATGTCGAATCCCGACGCGCTCGAATGGAGCCTGGTATTGCTGTTTTGGCCGACCCCAATTTCCCTCTGGATCAGGTCATAACAAGAGACTTCTTTGCCGACACCACGGACGGCCAAAAGATCCTTCTTCGCTGTTATTCTTCAAATCACAAGTCTCCAAGCCCAGCGGTAATATACGCTCATGGTGGAGGTATGATCCTAGGTAGTGTCAAGGCCTATGATAAAGTAGTGGCAGCATATGTTGCCCGCACGGGGGTGCCATTTCTCTCAGTTGATTATCGCCGGGCTCCGGAGCATCCCCATCCCACTCCCGTCAACGATGTTTACGCCGCTTTGAACTGGCTAGTCGCGCATTCAAAAGAACTTGGAGTAGACAGCAGCCGCATTGGTATCATGGGTGATAGCGCCGGTGGAGGCCTGGCTGTAGCAGCGGCACTCCTTACTCGACAAAACGACGGACCCCGTCTTGCGAAGCTCATCTTGCTTTCTCCCATGCTTGATGATCGCACAGTGTCAGCAGACGAGCACTTGACGCCGTTTCTGAGCTGGAACACCACAGATAACGAGACCGGCTGGCAGGCCCTGTTGGGTTGTGATAGGGGCGGAGACATGGTGACCGAAACAGCCGCGCCAGCACGTATGGTAGATGCCACAGGTATGCCGCCTCTGTATATCGAGGTGGGCGAGTTAGATCTCTTCCGGAACGAGTCGATCGAGCTTGCGACCAAGTTCTACAAATCCGGTATAAGTGCAGAGCTTCATGTGTATCCAGGTTGTCCGCACGGATTTGATATTTTCCCCTCCAGAGGAACTGGAGTCTGCATAAGGGCGTTTGAGAATCGAGACCGAGCCATTAAGAGTATATATCCGGTAGATTCATAATGTGTTCTGCGCTAGACCTACCTATAGCCATCATTTGTACCCCATTCATCCACATAATGGTAATACCACCTATTAAGGGTGAGGCTTTCCCTTCAATGGGTCGACGGTTTCCGTTACTAAACATTCTAGTCTATTTGGTCCAAGCCGCCCTGCCTTTGCTTCAATACATCCGTACCTAGTCAATGCCACCTCTACCCATCCACTTGTGAGCATCATGGTCGTCAGATGGATGAGAGCGGTATCAGAATATAGGCGACACCCAATGATGTGCCCCAGGAACTCTTCAATCGATGGTTAAGTCGAGGAACAAGGTTTCAATAGACCAGAACCATTTGCAATAAGGGCTAGGCCCCCGATTGCGATGATGTGGCTCCGGGAATCACGGCCACGATACGAGATAGGGCATGATTGCCAGGGGAGCAAGGGTCCTCCAATTGTCGTGGGTGGCTCTATGCCTCCACTCTCAGCTGTCCCCTTGCTGGCTTTGTGTTCCCCCTTGCTCGAAATACGTCTGCATCATCCTTCGGAAGCACGGATTATTGACAGGTTGTTAATCATATACCGGTTGCTTATAGATCTGTAAATCCGTTGAGCAGTATCAATCATCCTGGAAGGGTTTCGTTGTTGATATAAATGGTCTGCGCTTGACTTGTCCCCTGGTTTCTTTACCTCTGGCGTCACATTCGAGACAACCATATGCTTAAACCCTAAGTACTAGCAATAGCGTCAAAATACGCAGTTTGTTCCCTATGTGCAATAGTGCATGTTTGATTTGCCACCAGTGAGGAGTGTCCTTCGCTGAGATTCAAGAGCGGTCTCCCCAGATATGACGCAGCTGACACCTCTAACATTACGGAGCCGCATCGTTCATTCGCTTTTCGACGTCATACTGCATTTTTATTCCATCTACAGCGCGATATTTCGGACCCTTGAACCGTCTGACTAAGGCATTACTATGAGGGTATTTCGGGTAAGAGGTGGACATGTGAAAGGCCCCAAATCTGCTGAACTATGAAGACGTCAGAGAGGTATTCAGAGGTAAAAGGCAGCAGATCATCGGCTTCAGTAACTAGTTGTCCTGCCTTTAAATGAACTTTAGCTCCAATTTTCCTCAACAAGAACACAGAGTAGTCACTAGCTCACCTCTCTATCATCAATTATAATTTACACAGCTACACACCTGAAATATTGCATTACCACCAATGACTCAACTCACCAAGCTTCTCGTCATCCTGGCAGTTGCCAGTGCCGCCCTTAGCGCTCCAACTATGGAGTCTCGCCAGCTCGCCGGTGAAGGAAGCTTCTTCAACTCCGTCTTTAGCGGTACCGATAATGGTGTTTGCTTCGGTGTCGAAAACGCTGAAGACAACGCTGCCACTCTCCTTGGTGGCAAAACTACCACTGGAGGCGGCGGTAGCACCAGCAACCCACCACCTCCTCCACCCAAGTTCAAGAGACAGGCCGATAAGATTGCCAACGGCGCAGCTACTGATCTACACGCCGTTGGACACGGCAAAGCTGGGGATCTCGTTCAGACTGATGGAGATAATATTGATGGGCAGCTCACTCAGGATGCGGCAACTCTTGGAGCCCAGGTTGGAAAAGATGAAGAGGATATTCTTGAGCGTACGGGTGATATGGTTCCCAGTAAGCTGCCCACTCGCCGTACTCGGGCTTTTTAAGCTTCAAAGACAGTTTACAATGTGTGGAGATATTAGTTCTAGAGAGGCCTATACAGGAGTTACACTGAGCAGAGCGATTAGTATTGGTCAATGTATTCTTAAAGCAAGCTAGGAGTAGGAAAGTACTTGCATAATAACATCAACCAATATCTATTGGTGTATTCGGTCTCGGTATGTACTAACCTCCGGATCTACAATGACTACCCGCTAATGTGATGAATGCGGGGAATCTGCCAACTTGCTGACCCGATTTCCGAAAATCCAATTTATGGGGACGGCGAACAGCGGTATATCACCACAGTCTACTCTTCAAGCTTCGCTTACTTAAAGGGCGGGTGGTCGCTGCTCTCGTGCATGCACCTCTTTGCGGTTTTGGTCATCATTTCTAATGCAGACCTCGGCAGCAAAATGAATATCTACCTAGTTGCAATCCCATTGGTGTTGCTGCTCCTACTCAAAGCAGTCTTGGCCCTCTTCCGGCATTTGCGCTCAGACCTCAGGTCCGTTCAAGGCCCTCGTGCCGCCCGATGGACACTCGGTTGGTATACTTGGAAAGTTTGGCAAGGTTCTTTCGAGCATGTTAACTGTGATTTACACAAGAAATACGGTATGTAAGAGTATTACCCCTGCACCACTGTCTAGATATTGATACCTCAGGTTCTGTCTTTCGCTATGCACCCAACCGCTACAGCTTCAGCGACCTCGAGGCAGTCAAAGTTATCTACGGTCTGGGTACCTCGTTCCCAAAGTCTCCATGGTACATACCCTGGGGCAATCCAGGATCTGACAATCTGTTCAACGAGAGATCCTTGGCCAAGCATGCGCACGATCGAAAGCAATACCAGTCCACGTACTCCATGTCTTCCTTGGTCAACTACGAAGCCTTTGTTGACGAGTGTGCCGAGCTGTTGAAGAATCGCCTGTCAGAACTATGTGCGGCAGGTCAAGCGGTTGACATGCATCATTGGCTACAATGCTATGCCTTTGATGTTATTGGCATGATCACGTATGGAAAGCGTCTGGGCTTCCTCGACAGAGGAGAGGACGTGGGAAATGTCATCAACGCCTTGGGAGAGATACTCGGCTATTCAACAATCGTTGGCATTATTTTTCCCACGCTCCACAATATCATTGTTCCGGTCATGAACTTCTTTGCAGGGAGTAAAGGACAAGGTGGAGCTTATGTGACTGCATTTACCAAGGCGAGGATCAGTGAAACGCAGTCAAATCCCAAAGCTGCGATCTTGGACGACAGCGACGCCTCCACACAGTCTTTTCTCATGAAGTTCCTTGCCAAAAACACTTCAAATCCAGATGCATTCACCTCCTCCCATGTTATATCCGGCTGTCTTATCAACATGATCGCAGGATCCGATACGACCGCGATCAGCCTCTCGGCTGTGCTGTACTATCTTCTCAAGAATCCTTCATGTATGGACAAGCTACGAGAAGAGGTTGACACGTTTACTGCCAACGGCCAGCTATCGACTTATGTCACTTATAAACAGAGCCAGGGAATGCCGTACTTGCAGGCGGTCATCAAGGAAGCCTTGCGGTTACATCCAGCCACTGGACTACCTCTTGAGCGCGTAGTACCCAAGGATGGTGCTACCATTTCAGGTCGTTTCTTCCCCGAGGGTGCTGTCGTCGGGATCAATACTTGGGTTGCGCATAGGGACCGCAGCGTCTTTGGACAGGATGCAGATTCATTCTCACCGGAGAGATGGCTGCAAGATGATGAAGAGCGCGCCGCTTTGATGAACCGCTTCTGGATGCCTGTAAGTTTACCCTTCGTTATTCCCAAACCAATTCAATTGGCGCCCGATTATTCTGTGGTGGGTGTATCTATGAATTGACTCGTTTTTTGTTTAGTTTGGCATCGGCTCCCGAACATGCATCGGCCGTCATATTTCCATGCTTGAAATGTGCAAACTCATTCCTGCTCTGGTTCGAGACTTTGAGTTTGCTCTAGATGATAATTTGCTTCGGAATGAGTGGAAAACACAGAATTACTGGTTCGTGAAGCCGCTTGACTTTCAGGTTTGGGTTAAACCAAGGACAAGTGCAGGGTAAAATAACTGAACTGCATAAATTCATACCCGAACTGCACAAGTTATGCCCGATTAATGTAGGCTAGTCTGTCTTTGTCTCATCACCCCCGCTCCTTGATCGGAGGTTGATTAACCCCATGGGGAAATGCTCGGAATCCTGTCAATGATTGCTGCATGACAAGAACAATTATTTTATTTAAACCCGAATCCAATGCTTCTTGTTGAAAGCCTGTAATCTTCTTTCCAGACCCGTCTCTTTCTTCTTCAGTCTCTGTGTATAGAGTCTCTTGCATCTTCACAATGACTCTTCTTCAGACAACAACACCAACCCCCAAAGCCGACCGTATGTTTCCGCCTTATCTTCGTTATCAGCACTGACAAGCCCAGCAATCATCGTGGACGGCACGTCATTTGCGCTCAATGGCAAAAATGTCTCCTACCGCTTCCACGTCGATTCAGCGACTGGTGATCTGCTTCTCGATCACTTCGGCGATCGCGTTACAGAGAATCCCGTCGCTCAGATCATGTCCAACGGCGGAGGCTGGTCAACCCAAGCTCATCTCCGCCGCGAATTCCCAGACCTTGGCCGTGGAGACTTCCGCACTCCTGCTGTACACATCAAGCACGCCAAGGGCTTTACAGTTTGCAATTTCAAGTACAAATCTCATTCAGTCGTCAAGGGTAAACCTGCGATTGAGAAACTGCCCAGCACATTCGGCTCAGACAACGATGTTTCAACACTGATTATTCATCTTTACGATGAGTATAGCTCTGTTGGCGCAGACCTGTCATACTCTATCTTTCCCAATTTCGACGCTATTGTGCGAAACGTCAAAATCATCAACAAGAGTGATGATGTGATCACTGTCGAGAAGCTGTCAAGCTTCAGCGTTGACTTTCCTCATGAGAACTACGAGATGCTGCAGTTGCAAGGAGAATGGACTAGAGAATGCAACAGAACTCGCCGAAAGGTTGAGTATGGACTGCAGGGGTATGTAACTAGCTTGAAGCAGAGTTCACATCGCTAACTGTGATGCAGATTCGGAAGTACTACTGGCTACTCATCTCACTACCACAACCCATTCTTGTCAATGGTCTCCCCAACAACAACCGAGTCCCACGGCGAAGCTTGGGGTTTCTCCCTCGTCTACACCGGCTCCTTCAGTGTCGAAGTTGAGAAGAGCCATCAGGGCCTCACTCGTGCACTCGTCGGAATGAACCCATGCCAACTCTCTTGGCCGCTGAGATCGGGCGAATCACTGCAATCACCAGAATGCGTTTCCGTCTTTTCCAACCTTGGCATTGGCGAGATGTCACGAAAGTTCCATCGCCTATATCGCCAGAACCTCATCCGAAGCAAGTTTGTCTCTGAAACGAGACCTGTTTTGTTGAATAGCTGGGAAGGTCTCTACTTTGACTTTGACGATAAGACCATCTACAAGTTAGCGCAGGAGTCAGCCAAGTTAGGCGCCAAGCTCTTTGTGCTTGACGATGGGTGGTTCGGCGACAAGCACCCTCGCGTCAACGACCATGCTGGACTGGGCGACTGGGTTGCAAATCCCAAGAGGTTCCCCAGTGGCTTGGACTCTCTTGCTAAGGACATCACAAAGTTGCAGGTCAAGGATTCAGACGAGCAGCTGCAGTTTGGACTGTGGTTTGAGCCTGAGATGGTCAACCAGAAGTCTGAGCTATATGAACAGCACCCTGAGTGGGTTCTGAGCGCTGGAAACTACGCTCGCAGTGAAACTCGCCAACAACTAGTCTTGAACGCGGCCCTCCCCGAAGTGCAGGACTTTATCATCAGCTCAGTATCCAAGATTTTGGAAACTGTCCCAGTCAGCTATGTCAAGTGGGACAACAACCGAGCGATGCACGAAAGCCCTACACCAGACAATCACCACGCATACATGCTCGGCATCTACCATGTCTTTGACGTACTAACTGCCCGATTTCCCGATGTCCTTTGGGAGGGTTGTGCATCTGGTGGCGGTCGCTTTGATCCTGGCATCTTGCAATATTTCCCGCAGGTTTGGACTTCGGACAACATGGACGCTTTTGATCGCATTCACATACAGTTCGGTACATCTTTGGTCTATCCGCCTTCGACAATGGGCGCACATGTCTGCTCTGCGTCAAACGACGTGACCGGACGCTCGATCCCAATGAGCTTCCGAGCCCACGTCGCCATGATGGGTGGTTCGTTTGGCTTCGAGTTGAACCCCGACCATACGCCCGAAGAAGACAAGGCACAGATTCCAGATCTCATCAAGCTCGCCGAGAAGATCAACCCCATCATCATCAAGGGAGATATGTGGCGGTTGGTGTTACCTGAGGACTCAAACTTCCCTGCGGCCATATTTGTGTCCGAAGATGGAAGTCAGGCGGTCTTGTTTGCGTTCCAGATCAGAGCCACTACAGTTCTGAACTACCCCCTCCTTCGATTAGCTGGACTTGACCCAGGAGCGAGATATAAGCTTGACGGCGCAGAGACATACTCGGGCGCAACATTGATGAATGGAGGAATACAATTTCGATTTGGTACAGACTATGATAGCAAGGTCGTTTTGCTAGAGAGGGTATAACTGAGTCGGATAGAAGGCTATGTAGTGGAAGATATCAAGGACGCCAAATGGTTAACGCAAAAGGGAAACCCCCAGCACGAGCATATTAGATAGACCGTCAACATGAAGAACGCTTTTCCCACCTCAGTTAAAAGAAAGTCCAATCTCGGGATTAAATTGTCCACACGCAATCGATGCATCCTCCCAAGTCGTCGTCACCACAGGCGTACTCAGGTCCAGCAGATCGAGGTTCCCATCTGGAACCCAACCCAACGGATCCACGGGCTGTTCATCTTCCGGCGATAGTTCCTCAACAATCGCTAGCCTCTCATCATTTCCTGCGCCTTGCATATCCCATTGAAGATCGAGATGCGCATTGGGGTCTGCAAGAGCAAACAATGTTTCAGAGTGCTTCAGAAGATTAGGCAACAAGTGAGACTGGGCGCCTCGAACGGCTGATAAGGCATGGATCACGACGGAGAGTAAGTCACGAGGGCCATTTTCGAGGGCAGAATATGTCCAGCCGGGGAGTTGAGCGGTATCTGCAAGACTGATGCCGACGTCAAAGAGCTTTTGTTCCTAGAAAGTGCCAGGTTAGTATTATATGGCTACTAAGAAACACCGGTGAGTCAGTCTTACCATTCCGATGCCATGGCAATCTTTCGACTTGGTCCCAACAGACCCCAAGGCCGACATGATGATTTTGCCTGCATCCATTGGAAGCGAAGGTGGAAGAAGTAGTCCAAAGCCAGACGCCGACGAAGGATTCTGCCCAAATGCAATCCGCCACATTGATATCCGAAGCCACTGCTGAGTGATGAGCGTATCGAACCGTTGACTCTCGATAATCGACTGGTCTGGCTGCACACTACAGAGTTTATCATTGATGGTATGCACTAGCTTCAAGTCATCGAAGCGTTGATCATCGCCCTCGGGCTGCCATTCGTAAAGAGAATATGGAAGAGACTCGAAGAGGCGAATGTGGTTTATAAAGTCGTGCATCACTACGGGGCAATTTGAGTCGACGATTTGGGGTTTGTTGACTGTGCTTCGAAGCATGACGGATCTTCTGTGCTGGAGTGCAAAGGTTCTGCAACGCGTTAGTCTCGAGGGCAAGGCAGTGGCGGGATAGCTCACCTTTCTGTAACAAAGAGAAGCCAGAAGACGCGTCTTCTCTTTTCACGTTGTTCAGCAGGCAGGCCATAGTAGCCAGACTCTTTGGTCAGGTCAAGTGATTGCGCGAGGGTGATGCTCTGGTTGAGATAGAACCAGGCGTGGCGTGGGTCGTTGAGATTACCATAGCTTGCAAAAAGAAAGAACGAGACGAGTATTGAATCGAGAGTTGTATCATCGATGACACTGTATTGGCGGACTGAGGTCTCAGCCAGGTTGACCAACATGTCTCCCGTTAAACGTGGCTCGGCTGGGATTTGTGCGTTGAGATCGTTCTCACAATTGTCGATCCTCTTGTCTAGCCGGAGCTGCATTCTTGTTGCAGCACATATTGCAAGGATGAGAGCGTATCTTGAAGGCGGTAGGTCATCCAGTCGAGCTGCATCGGCGAGGATGTCATCGTCAACGACTGGCATAATAGGGTAGAGGAACCTCTGGAAGAGTCGTATGTGAGCAACGAGCGACAGCGACATGCGTTTGCAGAGGTCTCCGGTATCGATGCCCGCGTCATTGGGTGATGTTGTTGAATCTGATTCAGGTTCTGGCTCTGGTTGTGGAGCAGTGTCGATGTTTGTTGGTGGAGATGAGAATGACTGAGCGTTGAGGTGAGCGTCTGTTGAGGCATCTTCGCGACTATTGCTGGCTGCTCCAGGCGGCGCTTCCGAAGTGAGTATCTGGAATTGATACTCATCAATACCTAGACCCTGTCTCAGCTGGGTCTGTCGTCTCCCCTGGCCCTGCTTTGGGCCCTTCCTCCGAATGCTGTGCCGATACTGGCAACGGAGGTCTCCGAGGTGACAGTTCTTACAGGGCAGGCCACGATCACACTTGACCTTGCGGAATCGGCAGTTGTCGCAGACTTGGCCGCGCTTTACCGGGATAGTCGCCATGTTGCTTTAGATCCGGGGTTGTTGAATGCTCAATGGAGATATAGTCGGCAGATCCAATTCTTTCGCCAGCGTCATTTCTCGTGACTCTCGGTCCGATATATCAAGCGATGAGGGGTATCCACCACAAACTGGCGATTCTCGAGGTCACGATGGGCCCCAGGCTAAGCATTCTTCAAGTGAGGGGCTATTCCGAAAGGGGTAATGTTCGGACTGTAACATTAACCCCCATGGGGCGGTTTTCGGTTCCCCATGGGGACTTGGGACTGGCACTGACACTTGGAAACAAAAGCGATTGGTATAGACGCGCGGGGAGGATTCAATTGCTCCAGTATATAACCTCAAGATGCGTTGCTGATCAGTTCGAGATCTACTCCATCAGACACTCATCAGCTCATTCATTCTTCTACTCGCAATCATCAACTCTCAATCACAATGGGCAAAGAGATCATCAACCCTTCGGTTTCACACGCCGAAAGCTACGATGTCGAGGCTTCGGTGGCAAAGACCGGTGGCCACGATACCACCGACCAGGCTCGTCTCGGTGCCCAGGCTGAGCATGACCTCTCTCCTTGCGAAGCCGTTCGCAAGTATCCCTGGACAGTTTTCTGGTGTCTCGTTGTCTCCATGTGCGTCATCATGGAGGGCTACGATACCAACCTCCTCTCCAACTTCTACGCCTATCCCGCCTTCGCCAAGAAGTACGGCCATTGGAACGAAGAGACCAACAACTATCAGCTCTCTGCTCCTTGGCAAGCTGGTCTCGGTAACGCTGCAGGAGTTGGTTCCTTCTTTGGAACTCTTCTCAACGGTTACCTCGTCACCAAGTATGGCCACATCAAGGTCCTCATCGGCTCTTTGATCTCTCTCAGCTGCTTCATCTTCATCGTCTTCTTCGCTCCCGACAACAAAGTCCTCCTCATCGGACAGATCCTCTGCGGTTTTCCCTGGGGTGTCTTTGCTACGACTGCCCCAGCTTATGCCTCTGAAGTTCTTCCCATGTCGCTTCGAGTCTATATGACCAGTTGGACCAACATGTGTTTCATCATCGGACAGCTCATCTCTGCTGGCGTCATGGCTGGCCTTGTCAACACTCCTGCTCCTTGGGCGTATCGCATCCCCTTTGCGATTCAGTGGTTCTGGCCTGTTATTCTGGTGCCTATCCTCTGCTTTGCTCCCGACACTCCCTGGCATCTTGTTCGTATCGGCCGACATGACGACGCCCTCAAGAGCCTCGCCCGACTTCGACCTAGTGCCACCGACGCTGAGCTCCGCGATGCGCTTGGCCTCATTGTTTATACCAACAACCTCGAAGAGCAGCTTTCCGTCGGCACTTCGTACCGCGACTGCTTCAAGGGCTTCGAACTCCGACGAACCGAGATTGCCATCGTTGTATTCGCTGGTCAGATCCTTTCTGGTCTCTGCTTTGCCTACAACTCGACCTACTTCTTCCAGCAGATCGGTCTCGACTCCAACACTACCTACCATCTCAACGTTGGCGGAAACGGAATGGCCCTCTTCGCTTGCTTGGTCTCTTGGTTCTGTGTCATGCCATACGTTGGAAGACGCACTGCCTACCTCTATGGTATGTTCGCCATGGCCGTTGTCCTCTTCGTCATTGGCGCTCTCAACACCCAAACCGAGAACCACACAGTCGCCATGACTCAAGCTGTCCTCACTCTCGTCTGGACCTTTATCTTCCAGTTGTCTGCTGGTCAGCTCGGCTGGGCTCTTCCTGCTGAGATGGGCTCAACCAGACTCCGACAGAAGACCATCTGCCTTGCTCGCAACGGTTACGCTATCACTGGAGTTGTCGCTGGTGTTCTGCAGCCTTACTTCATGAACCCTACCGAGTGGAACCTTCGAGGCTACACCGGTTTCGTCTGGGGAAGCACTGCGTTCATTGTCTTTGTCTGGGGCTACTTCCGTCTTCCTGAGACCCGAAACCGTACCTTTGAGGAACTTGATATTCTCTTCGCCAAGGGTGTCTCGGCCCGCAAGTTCAGCTCCTACAAGATCGATTCTTTCGAGGAGGCGGACACCGCTATTCTCCAGAACGAGAAGGCATGATCTTTGCCGCCATGAAATTGGGTACAAATTGTCCGAGTGGGATCTGGATTGGAATTGAAGGGAAAGAGTTTGGTTCTGATGGTGGAAAGAGGATATGGATTCTGATGTGTATCTAAAAAAACATGATTATTTCATCACAAGAGCCTTTTTGTGTCTAGAGTGATCTGTGACCATCCAGCTTCTACAGATTGATCCCTGTGATGTCCAATAGCCTAACAAGCCATCATTCCTCAACATCTCTTTCTGTCATCTCATGTTCGCCTATCGTGATTCGAGGTCCTTCAAAGTTCTTTCTTCCATCCACAACCCACTGAATAGCCGATATCACCACAATAACACCAAATGCAACAACGCAGTAGTTCATTGTAGTCCCATCAACAGGCAACGCTGGAGGGAACAGGAAGAGCACGGTGGTAACGATAGTGTATACCAGTCCAATGATGTTCGTTGTCCAACCAAGCCAGTTGGGTAGCTTGAAAGCTCCCTCAGGCAATTGAGTTCGACCACGCGCAAGGTGCAGAGCGATTGGAATTCCATAGCTGAGACCCAGAGCAACCACAGAAGACGCGACGATAGCGTTGAAGGCGACAGTAGAGCCGAGGTAGATACAGCCAAAGATGACCACAATTACAACATTGAGATACAGGGCGTTCATAGGTACACCGAGCTTTGGGTGAACCTTCCACCAGATGCGTGATGCTGGAAGTCCACCATCTCTTGCGAACGCGAACATCATACGTGATGAAGTCGTCATGACTGCGATGGCAGCGAATACCAGGCAGAGAAGAGGGAACATAAGCAGACAGATAGCTCCGACTTTGCTGTTGGTGGCCAAGTAGAAGATCTCAAGGAGAGGACCAGCCGTCGATCCAATGATGGTATCGGCATTCTTGATCCCGCCAGACACAAACAGTACCACGATGAGAAACAGGAAGCCAGTTGAGATGCCAATATACTGACAGTACAGCATAATCTTGGGACCCTCACTGGCTGCATTGGGAATTTCTTCAATCATGTGGGCAACGGCATCGAACCCTGTAAGCCCAAGTCCACCCTGTAAGAGACCAAGGAGCCAGGCGATACCATCTGGCCAGCCGGTCGTGTTGATAAAGGAGGCGAATACGTAGTCGGCCGTGGCGTAGTCGGGCGCAGCGCACGCGAGCACTGTAATAGAGATGATGAAGAAGCCAGCGATACTCCAAACAAGGGCAAGACCATTGATGCGAGGGAGAAGCGAATGAAGGAAAGCGTTGGTCGCAAAGGCGATAAAGGCAATACCAAGATAGATGAGGAATTGGTGCCATCTCTGGAACTCGTAGCTGGGGTTTTGGAGCGAGATGATGTTGATGATGAGAGTGCTCGACAAGGAACAGTTCGTAGCAACCAGGCAGGCCCAGCCACTGAGATTAATCCAACCCGTGATCCAAGACAGCGGAATCTTTAGAGACTTAGGGGCAATAGTGGCGACCCAATGATACTGTCCACCAGAAGTTGGCTGTGCTGACAGAAACTCGGCTAGACTTGCAGCAAGTGAGAGATTGCAGATACCAGCTGTGACCAGTCCCCAAATCACAGCGACTGGTCCTCCTGATGGTAGAGCGAGTGAGAGCGATGCTGCGAGTGCGGTCCAAGAGTTGAGGATAGCAAAGGCTAAGCCCAGCATCGTCCAGCGACTGAAGTTGCGCTTGAAGGACTGGGAATGACCCAGTTGAGCGAGTTGGAAGTCATCGAGGTTGGTGGTAGGTTTGACATCCATTGTGTCAGGTGCAGCAGAAACAAGTTGTCAGAACATTAAGTGAAGGTCGATAGAATACCTGGGAACTGCCTCGATTATAAACCCCCGATCCATCCATTCCGGCCATAAGACTTCCAGCACATGCCGTGAGATCAGCAGCTATCGATATCGGCCGAAGCTAACTCGATTCGATCGCGGGGAAGGAATCCTCAAACCTCATTTGACAATGAAGCAGGATTTCCGTTTGCGCCCTCCGACTACGCTCCGTTTTCTCAGGGTAAGGATCCACCGTTATCATTCCCGTGCGGAGAACCCTGGTCAGATTGAAAGCTTGTGATTATGATTTGGAGATAAGAGGCTGAGATGCTGGCACTTGATTCGTCAAATTGTCACGCTGTTGAAAAACTGCTAGTCAACTGCTCGAAACGGTAAGAGATTAGGCCATCCTTGACAGCTGCACGTCGGTGAGATTGATGATTATCGGGATAATCTTGAGCGCTTTGGGAAGTTCGAGGGAGACACTCTTAGAATTAGACGTGCATCAAATTAAAGAAAGTATTGTTCGATTGGGCACACCGCCAATAACCTCGGCGAACTCATTCCTGTCATCAGGCACAGGCACTGCACTGCAACGGTCGATAACGACCTAACGGTTATCGTAACTGTAGTCTCCGTATTGGTATCCACCACCGTTTGAAAACTGACCGACGGATCATAACGCAACTCCTAAGGCGTTCGGAGACCCTCGTACTTATAATGATATTCGGATGAGTTGCGATCGTTTTTGAGAAATGTATTACCAACTTGCTTCGCCAGCGTTAAAACTGCAGAATACGTGGGGATCTGAACAGTTGCCATCTCAATCGGTGCAAGTTCCGACGCCTTTGCTGCCAACCACCACGATAAGTCTTGTGACCATTTCCGCACCCTTCAGCATACAACAGTTGCATAAGTTCATCAAAGCAGTGGTCAATTCATAGATAATTAAGCTTCTCGGTCTGAGAAAGTCAAAGAAGCCAGAGACGAGAATATTTGATATAGGTAAAGGTTCCTAGTGGCACAAAAGTATAAAGGATACTGCCAAAAAGATACCAAATTAATTGTCATCTGAACAAATCTCAAGGCCCAGCAACGTATTCGCTTAAGCCCCAAGCACCATGATCCAGCACAGGCTGGACAGAACCCAAGCCAGATGAAGCGGCCAGCCCAGCACATCATGCAAAATATCGTTGGAAAGAATTAGCACCAATCTACTTGCCAAGGCCAGACAGCTTTTTTTCGGCTTCTGTCACAAACCCCGCTCCCCAATGGCTATCGCCGAAGACTGTTTCACAGCGAGTTATTTCTTGTCCTGTAATAACAACCCTCCGAGGTCGTTAAAGACTTGCAAGCCACGGAAGCTTAAACGGGAATTTGAGATTGCATCAGAATTATACAGGGGATCTATATTTAGTTGGAGACATAATCTCATATATAAAGTTATCAGCGCCTGTATCTCTTATGTCCATATCTCTTATTTAGTGTAGTATACAACCTTTTACTAACATAAAAGATATAAGGAGTAAGCTCGATAAACAATTGTGAATACCAGGATATAAAAAAGCATGTAACTGTAAATATGTAAAAAGGAATCTTCTGTCTTTCTTTCTTCCAGAGAGTAAGAAGTGATTGTTTCTCCAAAAAGCCTCGACGAATTGACGTAAATAACTGGCAAGAATAGCAAAATCCAATAAGACCGCAAAGCTCAAAGACTGTAATATTAAACCAAGTAATATAGCTGCTGCCTTCAGTAGTGCTTACCAAAATATCTCCAGTCAGGAGTAATACAAAAGTCAGTATTATCCAACTCCACTTAATAGTGCGGCGTAGCGACTCGCTACTACCAAGCAACCTGGCAGTGGCGCTGAAAGCTTGGAGGCCAAGAAGAGGTATAAATAGAGTAATGGCCGTAAGGGAAGCTGCCGCTATACCGTAGTACTTCAGTGGCCAGGCAGAATCGTTTATTTCTTTGGTGTTCATTCCAAAAATGTCTTGAAATAAGTCAGCAACTGATATCGATAAATCTGCGGGAAGACTAACAGAAACGAAAGACATAGGGACGAATATTGAGGCCAGTATCGTAAGCAATCCTGTTTTGCGAGCTTGAGAGAGACTGTACTGTTGGATGATCTACCCTCGAGTGTCAGAATTTTGACATCAGTGCGGATCATGTGTGAACTTCAACTAACCATATTTCGGACTTCCTTTGTTTCACCGAGGGCTAATGATAAGTCTGCTTCAACTGAACGGCATTTCTCTGTCAGAGTAGTTGTCCAGGCCGGTTTGCCAACTACCCGCCAGGCTGGAGGGAACTCTTCGATCTCCTCCTTGAGACGGTTAACCAAACGTTGGTAATACTCCATATAGTTGATATACATCAAGCATATATGCGCTGAACCTGTCTCTGGATCACTGGCATTCTGGTATTTCTCGGAAAGGTCAGCAAACCTATCAAAACAAGCGGAAGGTGGAGCAACTTACAATTGCATGCAAAACCTTGAGTGCGTCTCGGATGGCTAAAAGCGCGTCGTTAAGACCAAGGGTGTACATATATTGTATCACCTCTGCCCAGTGAGAGAACAGGTCAGAAAATACAGACTGGGAGCCTGCCGAAAAGACATCCATCAAGCCGGCAACAAGATTATCAGCGATCTTTGGGTCTCCTATGGCAGCAACACAGTTCCAGGACGTGTAGTCGGTATTCCAAGCACCCCAAACTCCGCACGCAGACCCGGAGCTTGGGATAGAGCGATGTGGCTTGTATATATCCCTATACTGCCATGATGTTTTAATAGGAGGGAATGAACCCGGAAACACGATTGTCTTAGTTTGTGTTGTTGTGAATAGTGTTGGCAGTACTGAATTCGATCTGATGGAATGCCACCTTGCTCGGTATTCTGTTTGTGAACCCAATGCTCCTTGAGTTCTCTGTCGAATGACCTCCGGAGACAAATCGGCTATATTTACACGTTAGGCGCCGTCCTGCTTGGGAGAACAGGGAAGTATACCTTGCGGCAGGTCCGATAATAAGCCACTACCTTCCGTAATCTTCTCGCCTAAGATCATGGTCATGAGATCATGCACGTCGTTCAACCCAAACCCGAACTCATGCATGATAAGAAAAAGACCGGCAACAATGGCAGACCTGCAGATCGCTTCAGGACTTGGATCCCTAATGAACTTCGCCGGGGTACGTATCTGAGTCAGGCGCGAAGATGAGTCTTCGAAGCCAGCTATTTTGGTACAAATGCTATTTTGGTACAAATGCTACTATTTTGGTACAAATTGCTATTTTGGTACAAATGCTATTTTGGTACAAATGCTATTTTGGTACAAATGCTATTTTGGTACAAATGCTATTATTAAGTTAATTAGACGATCACCTATACCAGCATGAATTGATCTAAAGTCATCTGAGGCCGTATTGAACGTACAGAATAATACCATGGTGATATGTCTATACGATTAATTGTCAGTGGACTGGTATGTATAATTATCGCGGTGAGCAACATACT
This sequence comes from Fusarium succisae, assembly GCA_013186925.1. Classification (NCBI taxonomy): domain Eukaryota; kingdom Fungi; phylum Ascomycota; class Sordariomycetes; order Hypocreales; family Nectriaceae; genus Fusarium; species Fusarium succisae. The sequence goes on along the minus strand of JAAOAW010000132.1, from coordinate 2,929 downwards.
TGTTCACGTTTCCTCAACCAAGTCCACAGCTGTTGTAGAGTTTTTGCATAAACTTGTCCAGCTATAGCGCAATTGCGTAATGGAAAAATGTCGACATGGAGATACTTTATACTTGTATCCCCAGAATAACGGCCCATATGTTGCCAGAAGGTATTGAGATCTGATATAGACTTTTTGCCGGCTTCGTAAATCCATTTGAATCTATCGATAACACGGGAATCGTCATTCTCTATGGCCTTTACAAAGTCAGGGTTTTCCTGAACTCTTTTACAGAGGCTTCGAGTGCGGCACTGATTGCTTTTCGTATGTCAACATCATTCATTTCCATGCTGGGGAAACTGGGAAGCTACTGTAGGATACTACAAGATGAAATATTGACGTGCAACGGACGAGATAGATATAGCTCGCAGGCACGCGTGGATGAAAAGGAACAGGCGGTGAGATCAAGAAGGAGGGGCAATGAGGACGGACTGAATTAGAAATCGGTCAGGCGCCCACAGGAGGCTGAAAGCTGAAATCAGTGTACTTTGTTGATATTTTCTACTGGTTACCTTTTTCACTGAAGGGTGTGTAAAGTGCAGATCTTATCAGTAGATTTCAGCATAACAGCCTATTTTTGCGGCCTGCATAAGCCACCATGTTGCGATACGTAGAATTGAACCAATCGAATGGGTTGAACCAACTTTTATTTCATTTCTTATGTAAAATATATGCTGAGATTGCAGCGCCCCAGCCCCCAAGGCAGCAATGTCTCAGCCTGGTGTAGGGCCTTCTTTGCTTCCATTTCTATTAACGATCTTGTCTTGTAAGCTATACTCACAAGACGCTGTGATATCCTGATTCATAACTGGGTATATTGTAATACTACAAGAGGAATACTCCAATACAATATAAGGTGACCTTACGCGTCTAGTTCAGTGTCATTTCCAATATAGACCCTAAGCAACGCATTTTCACTAACTGTGCTATTCACACGAGCTGAGATTTCCTGGCCGGCAATAGTAATAATTAATCGATTGATGACACTTGTAAATAATTACTTTTCCACAGTCTTAGAATATAATTGTTTACGCAGTAAATATAGAAGTTCTGTAGTGGGTATCTTGCTTCATTATGGTGCTTTAATAATTTAGCTAACTAATTATTAATAACGTACGCGATAAGCAAGTAGTACAGATAAGTAAGTAGCACAAAAATCTTAACCCTTTTAAGATAAATTATAATAAAAATACAATAGACTATCTAATTAATTAAAATTAATTACTATATTTATTACTAGATACCTCTAAAACTACCTAATAGGTCCTTATATTATACCTAGTCTTACTATATATACTATATTACTAAATACCTGGCCTAACTAACCTTCCTTAACTACTACTTTTTAATAATTTAGCTAATACTTATAAACTTATATCTATTTAATTAATTAAATCCTAACCTTTCTATATAGTTAAGCTCTTTTTATTCTATAGGTATGTCCTTTTTACCTTATATTACTAGCTAAGTATATTATTTACTTTATAAAGCTTCTAATTCTTAGCCTTTAATAAGGTAATTTTCTATATATTCCTTATAATTACCTTTATAAAAAAGTAAAAAGCTTTAAGGATTAACTCTAGGGAGCTACTATAATATTTTCTAATTTAGCCTTAAAGGTATTCTAACTATAATCTAGCCTTAAGGACTATTACTAAAGTCCTTAAAGTCTAAGCTTAAGCTTATTAAGCTACCTTTTTAATAAGTATTAGAGTCTATAGCTATATATTAAGCTTTAAGATTATAACTTTAGGGTTAAAAGGAGTAAGTCTGGCTTTTCTAAAACCTCCTTTAATATTTAACTTAGTTATAGTTAATTAAAAAGCAGTATAAAAGGCCAGGAAGAACTTAGTCTTAGAAATATAAGTTATAGACTGTTTAATTAGTTACTTTATTTCTTAACTATATGCCTTTTTTAGCAGCCTAAAGTACCTAATATTAAGTAACTATAGTAAGTATAAAGAATAAAAAAGTATATAAAGCATAATAATATTATTAACTTTATAATATAGCTAGAAATTAATAGATTAATAACTTTTATAACTATTAAGGATTAGAAAATAATAAGTACTTTAAAGGTAAAGAGTAATAATAAGGAAAAGACTGCAAAGGACAATAACTTCTAATAGCCCTAAATGCTAACTCTATATAAATAGCTATAAAGGTTTAATTAAAATAAAGTCTTTATTAAGAGATAGGAAATTAAGTAATTAGTTTAATAATATTAAATATAAAGATAAAAGTGTAAAATTTAATCTAAAAGAGTATATAAAAGTATATCTAGGGAGCGTCCCCTTAGGTATTAAGGGAATCCCGTCCCTTTATATCTATTACTATAGATAACCTCCTGGCCTTACTAATAAGGCTAGACCTCTTTTCCTGGAATGCTTGCTATAACCGTTATACAGGTCCCTATATGGTTTCGATATATACCCTTATGCTTAAGAAACTATATTAAGTAAGCAATTTACTAAGCGCAAATATATATATATAACAGGTCTATTCCTTCTTAGTAATACCTCCGTAACTAACTAATTAATTAATCCTGTTAAGACCTGACTTTATATAAAGGTCTTATAATATAACTAAGGAATATATTATGATCCGGATGACTAATCAGGGCAAAATATATACCAAAATAATGAGAAAATTCAGGGCTTTCGATTGGTGTGCTTAGCTAAGCAAAATGTGGAGAATTGAGCAAGCTCCACATATTAAAGTTTTTCTATAAACTTTAAATATTTCCTACTAAGGAAGTATTAGTCAGAAAGTCACGTGAACTGGGTCACGTGATGATTATATAATGAGGATTACGTATATCAGATTTTACCCCTCAGTTGGATGATTCATAACACACCACGAGAAACCTTACTTTCTTATTTAAGCTTTA
>JAAOAW010000130.1:0-30607 GCA_013186925.1 Fusarium succisae | reverse complement strand
GTCTTTTAAGTATTTTTATTACTCCTTAGTATTTATATAGTAAGTATAAGTAAAATTCGTAAAGGAAGTTATATTTTTATTTTATAGTAGTATCGGTACTATATATTATTTATATAATAGTTTTAATAGGTGTTACGACCCTAGCGGTCACGTCACATGTACCCCACAAAAACCCCATGCAAGGCGTCAGCCGTAGAAGACCCACCTAACTTACATCAACCAACCAACGCTCTCATCATGTTGGAACGACGGATGTTGGAACGCTGCGCGCCAGGAACGCCGCGCGCCAGGAACGATTCGTCCCAGGGACTCATCGCTCCTCACACAATCACTTTAGTATATAGAACACATTCATTAGCACTTTCATAGAACTTAGCTCACCAGCTATCAATAACACTTCTTTACCTCAATAAGCCTCACCCGCACTATTGACTATTAAGAGACGTGACTCTAAACCAACGTGCTCAGTACAACGCCCTACGCAATCTGCAAACATAAACCTAGTACGGACTAGTTTCCCTGTTTGAAACCCCCACCGTCATATTTAAACTGTCCTTTAAGAGTTACTATTATTTATCTAATATATTTTATTCTGCTTTTATAGTACTTATATTATATTTCTTTTAGGATAGGTAATATTGTATTGCTTCTATCTTTACTACTCTTATTAGTTAAAGTTTAAGATCTTATATTGTTATAGCCTGAATTATTTTTATTATCTAAAGGGTAGTCTTTGCAGTCTACCTAGCCAGCTCTCCAGTTAAATTAGTAGTTATTGATTTTTACTGCTATGCTAATATATTCTATAAAAGTGTTAGGTTATGGTAATTTATATAGTTTAGCTTAGACGGTTTCCTTAAGTTTATTAAAGAAAAGTAATATTAAGGCGTCTTAATCCTAGGGAAGTTTAGATATAAGCTACTAGTATTTAGTACTGTATTTAGAGGCTAATTTTATCTATTTAAAAGCCTTAATATATCTTTCTATATATCCTTTTTTATTAACTATTCTAAAAGCTTACTTAAGTATATTTTTAAATATATTATAGCTATTATATAGTATAAATATTTATAGTTAAAGTTTAGTTTCTGGTTTTATAGTGTATTTTTCTATAATAGGTTAGAATTATTATACTGCTATGCCCTTAAGGTATCTAGCTATATATATAGTCTTAGCTAAATCTCTCCTAAACTAGGTTAGGTAGTAAATTATAAAGGCTTTATACTAAGTAAGGAATATAGCTAGCTTACTAGGGGTTCTATTAAATAGCTTACGTAGGTTAGGCTTAAGGATTTCCCTAGTATCTTTACCTGTAGCTATAGTAGTAGTAAGGTTATGAAATTCCTAGATATTATTTTAGTTAGTATTAGCCTAAGTAGTCTAAAGAGTAACTATTTTTTCTAGAAGTTAGTATATTTTATTAAGGTTATTAGTAATACCTATAAGCTAGTTATAAAGTTATCCTACCTCTAAGTCTTTAGAGCTATTAGAAAACTAGTTATCTATTTCCTAGTTAGTAAGTAGGTTATTATTTTAAATAGGTACTTAGTTAGTAATAATTTATTACTAAATAGGATTAATAGATATAGCTATTATATAAGTATTACTTAGTGTTATGCAGTATAGTCTAAATAAAAGCTATTAATATATAATAGTTAGGTCTAACTATATTAAACTAAGCTATGCTTAGGTTTATTATTAGTAAATTACATAGGGTATATACTAAGCGTTATTAAAGTATTATATCTCTTAATAGTAAATTTAATATATATTAAGCTTAATTAATATAAAGAAATATTATTAATAGCTAGTAAGCTAAGTTCTATTTAGTGCTAAATAAATATATATATACTTATAGTTCTTTAATAGGAGTAATATAATATAAGGTTACTATTAGTCCTAGAGTAATACAGTCCTGGAGCGCTATTAGTCTAATATTAGTTAGTTTAATCTTAGTTAGTCCAATATTAGATCTTTATAAGTATTAGTAAAGGTAAACTGTAGTATCCTTATTAGGTGAAATTTATAGGGTACGATTTTACACGTAACGCAACCGTTAGGGTCGTAACAAGGGAGACCCACTTCTATTAATTAAACCTTAGTAAGCTCCCCTGAGCTGCGAGGTAACGCTAATTAACATATTACTAAAACCAATTTCCTCTTTCTTTACTATAATTAGAAATCGCGGCCCTTAGAATATAATCCTTATACTTACTATTTTAGTAAGTATACTAGGCAGTATAGTAATTAACTTGCCTATTATTTTAACTAAAGATAGTAAAGATAATATTAACTTAATAAAGCAAATTATCTATAGTATATAATACTATACTAATACCTATATTATAGCCTTTTATTATTAGGCTTACTGTAATAAAAAGGGCTATATACTTTTTAATAAGACCCTATACTTTATTAAATTAGATAATACTAATAATATATTTTTAAATTATTACTGCACTTTATAATATATACCTTATAAGGAAAAGAGTAAAAAATAGACTTAGTAGGAAATATTCTATTTCTAAGTGCTTTATAGAATAGTATATAAGCTAGGTATTTAATTACTAAGCTATAATAAAGACTATAAAAAGGATACTATCTTTCTTACTAATCTCTTATATATTATAATTTCTTAGGCTTAAAGCAAATACTGCATTAACTAGTATAAATAGTAATAGATTATAAGTATAGTTAGATACTAATTTATAAATTATATAGCTTTCCAGCTTATCAGGCTACATTTATTTAATCAGAGGGACTATTAGTTTATGCGCTTAATCTCTAGGCTATGCTTGTTACTATCTAGGACATTTAAGTTAATTTGTAATTAGATTCCTGCCAATATGGCCCACGCAATCTAATTAGTATCGAAGGTTAGAAGGTGTATAAAGACCAAGAGCAAGATCTACTAAAGCCACACTGCTACTGAGAGTACCTGAAACGAACTAGTATTGATCATAGATCTTGACTAACAGGAGCTGCGCAATCGATTGGACAGATTTGGATGTTGAAATATATCTGATACAGGGGTCTCTCTTTCAAGATCCGGCTGTAAGCTGTATAGAGCCGGTATTTCGGGCCTGAATCAGGCGACAACTTTGCCCAGAAGGAAAATGGCGTCCTTGTTGCTGAAGTTGGCCACGTCCCCCATTATCTCGGCGACCTCAGGCCCGGCAAAAGCAGTCTTGACCTGGCTTTGATCCTCCCATTCGACGATCGACCCGAATGCGTATGGACTGGGTGAACCGTCGAGTCCATCCGTGAATTGTGTAGCCGACCAGCTTTTGACACCATATTTGCCCCATCGCTCTAGGATGAGAGGCATGTGCTTGGATACATAGTACTTAAAATTGTATTTGGCATCCGGCTCGTTGGGAAAGAGGACAGTGACGGTGAAAGTCATGTTGACAGTGATTTTGAATACGGCTTGGAGTGAAGAAATTGATTTTAGCTTGGGTTATGACATATGGAGTTGGTGGTGAGAAGAGCGGTTTGAACACCAATGGCGTGGCTGCAAGCCTTTATGCTTGAGAAGTGAGAGGTAGCAGCTATAAGCCAGGTCTTACCCACGGCATTATCGGGTATACTTGTCATCATCAGATTTAAGGTTTAATTATACCCCACTTCGATGTGATAGAGTTACAAATCACGGTTGGCCAGCATCGTCGAGGTAAGTGACGTGGTATTTTGACTTGGCACAGCGCACTAGCCTTGCAAAGAGTACTACTTCATTTTGAGAACATGTATCAGGTCGGCAATTCATATATGAAGGCATCCTCTGACTCTGGAGATTCCATTTTCGCATACATTCTGATATCAGCAAACGCTCTGAGCAATTATTCTTTGCTTTTCATCCCTCACCATGTCAACGGGACAGAAGCTTTTGGTTGTCCTTACATCGCAAGATGTCCTCCCCACGCGGGCCAATATGAAAACGGGATGGTATCTTCCTGAGCTAGTTCACCCATACAATGACTTGGATGGCCATGTCGAACTCGTTGTGGCTTCACCCAAGGGAGGAGAAGCTCCCGTTGATCCGTATTCCATCGAGGATTCTAAAGATGATGAAGCTTGCCAGAGGTTTTTCAAGGAGAAAGAGCATGTCTGGAAGAATACTCACAAACTTGAAAGTTTCCTCGGCAAGTCTGATGAGTACGTCGGAATCTTTTTCGTTGGAGGTCATGGACGTGAGTTTCCTGCTTTTTGACCAACTTACGAGTTGCTTACAGATTACCCTAGCAATGTTCGATCTCGCCGTAGACCCCACATCTCACGCCCTGATTCGTGAGTTTTATGAATCGGGCAAGTTGGTCTCAGCAGTTTGCCACGGGCCAGCGGCTCTGGCGAACGTCAAGCTTTCAGACGGAAGATACATGGTTCAGGGACAGACAGTCACGGGATTTTCCAATGCCGAAGAGGATGCTTACAAGTTCACTGACGCCATGCCATTTTTGCTTGAAGACAAGCTGAAAGAACATGGTGGGCAGTATGAGAAGGCTGATCAGCTCTTTGGCGTCAAGGTGGTAACTAGCGGAAAGAATAATAACCTGATCACTGGTCAAAATCCTCCCAGCGCTGGGGTCATTGGCAAAGTCTTGTTGCAGGCTATTCGGAAGGCCATGGTTTAAACAATAGCGAGATTAGATAGCTTGCGTTAGCACAAAACAACTTCTTATCGCTTCTGGACCTTTGTATGCTCGCAAGGCACAAACCAATCAGCACTGATTGTGAATCTAGACTTAGATTCGTGAGACGACTAGTTGATAATTGGATCAGGTTTTTGAAGTCGCGCTACTGACGGGTTTGGATTTGAAGCGAATGCTCACATAGGATACATCCAGTGAACTGGAAAATAGAGAATGTGACCAGCCTGAGGGAAATTTCTTGCTGCAAGGATCGGTAGGAAGGCAAGGGTTAATCCAATATATCAAATTCGCACAACACATTTAGATCACAGTTCACACGTTGTACTAACGGCTTCAACGGATCACGCCTATAATGGCGGTGAACGGAAAATGTTCGTGAAGTACATACGGGTCCGAATTTGCAGCCATCTTTTCAGCAAAGAACCCGCTCTGTCTTGCACCCTGCTAAGGAAGTTGGAATGTTTGAGTTTAGGCTGTACCGATCTCATTAACCTCTTGTGGCTAGCCATCCGGAGCACGCCAGGAGGCTTATCTGTAGCTCCACAGACTAAACCTCTAGCGGTTAACATTGGGCAACACCCTTCTCTTGATGCGCAAGCTTTGTTATGAGCGGAGATTTGCATAACCTCGACTGGATACTGACTTTTTCTTCCTCTTCTTCTCTGGTGGCTCGTACTGTCCATTGCAGTTCTTGTCATGCGCTCACCTCAGCTGCACTCGAGTCATAGCACCTCTATCTGTCCCTACTACTGCCGACGTCTGGCCGCATTCCAGGATCCTCTTCCAGCACCACTCTCGAAACAAGTCCAGAGTGGGGATGTGTAGTCATCCAAGATGGTTAACACCGGCCGACCTTCGATGGACTGTCTCCCTTGCAGACGACGGAAGCTCCGAGTATGCCTATTGGACAATTTAGTTCTGTATTAGACTGGCTGACATCTAACCCTAAGTGCGACCTGAAACCGGAATCCTGTAGCCAGTGTCTACGAGCCAACATCTTATGCCATGGCTACCGGAATGCCAAGGACCTGGCATTCCGTGACCAGACACGTGTAGCCAGGCAAAAGGTGGTGGCCCGCCAAGGATATGCGTATCAGCTCATTACGCCGCCTTCGCCCATGCTGGACCTGAATCTGGACGTTGAGACGTGGTGCAGAAATACTTTTTTCCTGCTCTACGTTACCGGCTTATCACGGAGTTGCTCCTGTCTCCCGCCGTTATACAACCAGGCCCCAATCTCAAAACACCTTGCATACAGTGTGAATGCAGTCAGCCTTGCGTTCTCGGCAGTACAGTTCGACAGCCGGGAACTAATCAGCACCGCCTTGAACAGATATTCGGCCGCCATAGGGAATCTCAGGCATTCGCTGTACGAGCCGAACGTGTTGATTGGTGATGATATTCTGCAGTCAATAATACTTCTTGATCTTTTTGAGAAGCTGACAGCACCTAGTCTTGGCATGCCAGGGTCTTCAATGACCCATATCCGAGGGGCAATGTCAATCATCGAGTCACGGGGAAAGTTGAACTTTGCAAGTGCTTTATCAACTCAAATCGCCAGAAATATTCTGTCACAATTCATCATTAGTTGTGGAATAACCAAAAACCCTATCACTGACTCGCAAGTCGCTGTCTGGACGGATCTTTCAGGGCTGATCATGGATAGTAAGTGGGATTACATGAGAATCCTAGTGGATATTGTCAACCTGAGGGCTTTGATGACAAACGGGATCATGGTAGACGGCAGCAAGATGAATGAGAGGGTTCTGGACATAAACTACAGGCTTGAGTATCTTGCAGACTCGTTGGAAAGGTCTTGCGGGCCTGTTACGATCTTCTGGAGCGATTGGCAAACCTTGGACGGAGAATACGATGTCTACCCGAACCACTTCACAATGCAACTACATAACGCTGTAAGGATGATGCGTTTGGAGATGGAAGGATTGTTAAGGGGCAGATTCCACGAGCACAACGGTGATGTGATCAATGAAATCGCGAAGCAGATATGTCGCTCAGTTACGCACTGCATCATGCCACAAGCCCGGCCACAGAATTCCGAGCTTTTCACGCAGATGCAGAAGCTAGAGTGCAGGATACTAATGGCACCTCTTTATCAAGCTGCTCAGCTGTCAACAGACGCTTCCGTGCAGGAATGGATTTGGAGAATACTAGAGCACATGGCAGAGAAGGGTAATATGCGGATAGCGAGGGATGTGCTTGACTTGTCGAAGAAACGACTGGATATAGACTATTGGACTATTTGGGCAATGGCCGGATGCTATGCAACAGCAGCATGAGACAGTCTGCAGGCATATTACATGAGTCCGGACATTAGGTTTAAGTCCATCCAATACGAGTATTCGTAAACAAGTCTGCCCAAATTACCACTAAAAGAGAATCGGGCCGAGGGTAGTCTCGTTGAGGCTAGTCATGGGTTCGAAAAAGCTTATTTGTATTCACAGGTGAAATGGATGCTCCATCTCGGCATTTCCTTCAAACCGAAGGCCGGACTGGGTCTAGACAGATGATTCATTGCTGTATCATGACATGTACTTAAGTCTGACACGCCTTGCAGAAGCCTGAATTACAATCATCGGCTTCTTCAATCACCACCAAGCTGCAACATTATCCCGTCTCACTCACAATGACTCGAGTTCTCGTCACAGGTATGTCTAACCAAGTATTTCACAAAACCTATCTTAGTAGTTAACGCGTAGTGTAGGTGGCACCGGCTTCGTCGCTGGACATGTAATTGATACCCTTCTCAAATATGGCCATAGCGTCGTGACTACTGTTCGCTCAGAGCAAAAGGCCCAGTCCATCCGCAATGAGTTTCAAGGCGTTGGGGAAGAGAAGCTAGACTTTGCTATCGTCCCCGACATTGCTGCCAAAGATGCCTTCCAAGGCTTGGGTGGATATGGCCTCGAAGCAGCCATTCACATCGCCAGTCCTGTGAGTCAATGGCGAATTCGTGACTACCTTCCGAGCTTTTGAGAATAACCCCTTTTTGTCTAGTTCCACTACAATATCACAGACGCCAAAAAGGATTTGATCGATCCTGCTGTCCTCGGCACAACCTCAGTGCTTGATGCTCTTCATAAGACTTGTCCCACCGTTCGACGAGTTGCGTTGACGTCATCCTTTGCTGCGATCCTGGACCCTAAGCTGTCGTTCACCGGTGCGAAGAAGACGTACACTGAGGCCGATTGGAGTCCTCTTACTATGGAAGATGCTTACTCTAACCCGGGGCTTGCCTATGCTGCATCCAAAGCATTTGCTGAGAAGGCTGCTTGGGATTTCATGTCCGATAAGAAACCTGATTTCTCTCTTACGACAATTTGTCCTCCGATGGTGTACGGTCCGGTCAAGTACCCAGTCAAGTCTCTCGACTCCGTCAACACATCCAACCAGCTACTGGCTGATATCATCAACGGGAAGCATAAGAGCGGCCTTCCTCCAACTCAACTACCTCTCTGGGTTGACGTCCGTGACGTAGCATTGGCCCATGTCAAGGCTGTAGAGACGGAAGAGGCAGCTGGTAAGCGCATCTTTGTCACTGCTGGGTATTACAGTAACCAGGAGTTATATGAAATTCTGTATGAGAACTTCCCGGATCTACGAGATAGGCTACCGGATGATGCCAATAAAGGAGGCGACCCAAACCCAGCTCTAGATTCCTTTGGCTATGATGCCACTCGGGCAAACACAATTCTTGGAATCGATTGGATACCATACAAGAAGACAGTCATTGACTCGGTCAAGTCGCTTCTTTGAGTATAACAGCACTATTTTTCCATCAATATCTAGTATCTTGTGTATCAAGTTGTCGGGATAAACTATATTCTGGTCTAAATACCTATTTATACCGCATTTTACCAAGGGATCTCCTTGTTTTCCCACGAAAGAAACCTCCCCGATGTCGCATCCCTTGTTGCGCTATCTATAACACTGACAATTCCATTGACACCATCCTGTACCGACACAGGAGCCGCTGATAGGCCTGAACTTTGCGCAGCATGATTCCCAAGCTGTTATGAGTCAGATCGAGACACAACCAGAGTGACCGGGCAGTAACTGTATAGGTTTACTTACGTCAGTCTGAAGCCATCCAGGGTTGATGCTGAAGGCCACTAGATGCTGGTTCTCAAAGTGTATCCTCCTCGTGATGAAGTTAAGAGCTGCCTTAGAAGAGCCATATGCCGTATTCTCGACCTCCAGATTTTCCATGAACCCAAGGCTCCCTGCACCTGAGGAGATTGATACGAACTTTGGTGCGTTCGCGGTGTCGAGGAGGGGCCAGGTTGCTTGGAATAATAGTAGTGGTGCAACGGAATTGATCTTGAAATGATCCATCATTTCTTTGACTGGGGTCACCTCTGCTGTGCCGAAGTACTTGGAGATCCCGGCATTCGCAATGACAAGATCAAGCTTCTTAATACCGTGTTCTCGCTTCAAAGTGCTCATGGCTGCCAGAGCGTCTGTCTCGGAAGCACTATCAATCTTTACCAGGATGCATCTGCTGCCAGTGCCCTTAGTGGCATGCACCAATTCCTCTGAGCTTTTAGCTGTTGGGTCACGAACAGCGGCGACGACCACATGGTCCGGGCGAGCGATGTATTTGTCAAAAAGGCCTCTTCCAATGCCTGACACGTGATTAGATGAGTAGAATTAGAATACGGTGCGATGAGAGAACATACCGCGGTTGCAACCGGTTATAAGCACATATATGCCTTGAGGCATTTTTTACTTATTGAGAAAGGATAGCGAGGTATAAGATAAAGTGGTAGCAATGATGAATTTGGCAGGCTCTGGTTACGAGGACAATAGACAAAATGGTGCCAAGCACCTACCTTATATAGACTTTTAATGCGCCATCTCTGCTTAAGGTTCTACCAGCCAGGTGCTAACCTGCTCGGTCACCCCCGCACTACCAGGGCCTAACTGCACCCGGGCTGGGCAAAAAGCAATGTTCAAGATCAGTGCTAAGTAGGCATGTTATTTACTTAATATAAATACCAACAATCTAATTTACATAGCACCTTTAATTATTTCATATTTAACGTTATTTGGCTTTGCTTTGTAATTACGAAATTTTTCTATAAAAGCCCTAGTAATAACTCGGTATAAAAGTCAGTCTGGGCATGGTGATAAATGGGGTTAGCGTTGCCGCGTGTGTTGGCTGGCTGTCGCGCCAGGAGTGAAACCTCAAAATCAGATCAAGTACTTAAGAAGGAAGCACCAGTCTATACTCATCAGCATTATTAATACGGCTTATGTTAAAATACTTCATAGGGCAAGTTTTGCGCAAGCTAGGGGGTTCGGGAGGTTTACTTCAAATAACAGAACTGACACGATTTATCATCAGTCTGCTTGGCAATTGTTATTTCATGTCGACACATCTGTAAGCAAACGCGGTTTTGGAAAAGACTACTATTTATATCTGAGGAAGTTTACCGTTCCTGCCCATCAAAAGCTAAGCGTCCGTCTCTCATCTTGACTAGCACTTTAATTATAATGCCTTCTTATTTAGTAACAGGAGCATCGCGTGGTCTTGGCGTAAGTCTGACTGGATCCTTTCTGGTTGTCGCTACCCTGCAACTGACCCAGCTCCTCTCAGTTCGGTTTCATCCAAGTACTCTCCAGCAACCCCAATAATACCGTCATCGGTCTAGTCCGCAACAAAGTGGCTTCTGACAAGAAGCTTGCTAAAGAACTTGGTTCTCCAAATAACGTCTATACCGTATCACCAATTATCATGCATTGAAGGTTTAACGTCTCACTTAGAATCATTTCACATTGCGCTGACCAGTATATAGGATGCCTTGAGGGCGTCTCGGAGATTGCTGGAGGTTCCCTCGACTTCATCATTGCCAATGCAGGTCTCATCCCATTGTGGCCCCAATGGGACGCTGTTGATGCGCTGTAGGTCGAACCCTTGACTAGTCCGTATTATGGCCTTTTGGAAATGATATCTCATGATTTAATAGAGCCAAAGACCCTGAACATCTGGTCAAAGATCTCCGAAACTCATTCAACGTGAACGTAATTGGAAACTTCCATCTGTTCAACCTATTTATCCCCCTTGTTCTCAAAGGACGAGGCAAGAAGGTCATCGCCATCTCGTCCGGCATGTCCGACATTGATTTTATTCGTCAATTTGAAATTGAGCCAGGTCCTGCGTACGCCATTAGCAAAGCAGGCACAAGCGTTCTCACCGCCAAGTTCGCTGCTCGCTACGCTAGAGAAGGGGTTCTTTTCATGAGTATCTGTCCTGGAAGTGTCGATAGTGGTTTTGAAGGAGAGCGTAAGTAGCAGTGACGCTTACAATGCTGGAGAATGCTGACGCTGCACAGTGACCGAAGAGCAGAAAGAAAAGGTACACAGGCTCGGGAGAAAGTTTGTCAATTATGCCCCGGACTTTAAGGGCCCAAGCGCCCCTGTTGACTCGGCCAAAGCTGTCTTGAAAGTCATGAATGAGGCCTCCTTGGAGAAAGGGAGTAGTGGGGCTTTTGTCTCGAAGTTTGGAAACAAGCAGTGGATGTAGACATAAAGAAGTAGTCCTTCGTATCTTTTTTGTTACCCCTTTCTGTTATGTGGTTCATATTACTTGATCATCCTTTGCGCCCATGCCGCTACAGACGTTCATTAACGCTAGTGTCGATGAGGCAGCCTCACTTATCTTCCCCTCATCTGCCACGTGACGCTGAAGGATCAGCTCGAATCGCTGCGTTTTCCTCGTTCTCATGTCAGATTGCCAAGTCCTTATATGTCAGCGTAGGTGAAAATTTAGCAAACCAAACAAGGTGGCTTTGATCGTCTATCCTTCAGTCCTCAAGATGGCGCTAGAGCATTTGGCGCCCGAACTTGTCTCTCTCATTCTCCAAAATGTCGACTCACCTCGCGGGCTCCATGACATGATATCAGCGTCGCCGTTATGCTTGCGGGGTTTCTCCGAAACACCCGAGGCTTTTCTGTTATCCGTAATTCGAAATGCTTTACCGACGGTCAACTTGGAGCACCTTCTTGCTCTCCTACAAAGTCCCTCACCATCAACTAAGAGTACAGTACCTGAGTTTCTTGAAAACTATTTTGATCCCTCTTGGTCTTTCGATTTCCCTACCGGAAAAGCAGAGCTTATGTTGCTTTGCCGACTCTACAACCGAGTGACATTCCTGATTTCCTGTTATACGGAGTATATGTACCGGCTTGGCTTTGTTGACTCGATTCTTATCCCCACTTCAACAGAATGCATACGACTACAGAGGGCGTTTCTCCGATTTGAGATCTACTGTCGCGTCTTTCCAGCTGACAATTCTTTTCCCGTCGAAACGGTTTCGGCAAACGATGAGTTCTCTTCTATGGAGCAATTTGATCTCTTCATAAGTCGTCTCTCACCTTGGGAAGTGGAAGAGATAGCTTGCGTCGAGCTATACGTCACCCTTATGATAAGGGATTACATCGACGAGCTTGAGAGCCAGTTCATGTCTACTGTTGATAACTATGCGAGACATGCATGGCTTTTGCTCTCTGAACCCGAATCAGAAGCAGAGAAAGAGACAAAGAATAAGATGGAAAGAAAGCTCGAGCGGGACAGCCTTGTCGAGCTTACAGCACTGGATCAAACTAGTCTTTCGTTGTTTTCGAAAGAAGGTAGGTACCGTTCTTCGGATAATATTAGCTATATGACATCATTGTGTCTAGATTTTATCTACGCTCTTTTTACTACTGGAAAAGGACGATCTGAGCTGATTCGGTCAAACTGCCAATATTCTCGCGAGTTTCTACCAGAAGCTCTGAGATATTCGCTAACGTGGACACCTGACCACCAATGTGAAGAAACGGCAACTTTGAAGAATGATTCGTTGCGCAGCAACCTTGGATACCTGATATTCAATACAGTTAAGGGTGGCGAGATAATGTATAAGCCAATCACCACCACGGGCGGTCGCTATTCAGGCGTGCGGCAACTTGGGTACGTTTTTTGGGACTCGGAGAGGATATTATCTCCAGAGATTTTCGATAAGCTTGAAGACATGAAATGCATGCTTTGGCAGGACCTCACCTTTCGATTTGATCCAGGAGCTCAAAAGGGAGCTGGAGAACGTCTAGAGGGGGTCAGAATTCAGTCATTACATATGGAAAAGCTGGAAAGAGACTTCGGATACATCAGCCGCCCACAGCGGGCTAGCCTGGTAGGTTTCGGGCCGAGGACTCCACTGTCATTACCCGCGAGATAGGATCTATAAGCTCCTGGGCATATTCCTAGAGAAAGACCTCCTCCAATTTCAAGTCAACTGCAAGCTAGGTTTGTGGGACGTATATACTGGTATTGCCAGCTGTCTAATTGCGAAAACTGGCAAACTGGACCTTATCTGCTGTGTATTAAATCCTTTTCTGGTAGATAACATCTACATCCTTCCCTTAAGTCCATGCCATTGGGCGAACGCGCTAAGTCTTCAGGTAAATGCAAGCCCCGCGTTACCAGGCATTTGGCCAGTTCAGGAATAGTTGATCCGGTATCCGTATACTTAATCCTGATAAGCTTACTTGTTCACTGATAAGCTTACTTGTTATTTTACACCCCTGTAGCATTACTGTCTATTTTGGCTACAGTCCGATATGTAAACTCCACTTTCATCACTTCTAAACCTCTCGGCGGCTAAATGACCGAATAGCTGTCTGTCGATCAGGTTAAGTACAACGCACTCCGAGACTATAATTGCGAAAGATGATACGTTGCTTAAGGCTATGTCGGTTCTCCGTGGTCTTTTAACAATAGTTCCTTTGTTGATCTCTTGAAAAGTGCGACCTTCCATTCTGGGGTGCATCGGCCAATAGACTATTTAGGAAGCTGTGCCAAGTCAGATAGCCAAGACCCAGTCCTGAACTTATTGCGCAATATATCCCGCCAATAACTCAGTTTGCCAAGAAATGGGAGCGGCAACTAGAAACCGTTGTATGATAGTCTTCACACAACTATAAATCGTAGCTATTGGGCCCCGAATATCCATTCTCGTTATCAACTCCATCATCACTTTTCCAATTACTTCTCTCTCTACCAACGATGGCTAGTCTCGTTCGTCTCGCTCTCTATCTGGGAGCTTTGCTCCCTGCTGCTCTTGCTGCTCCCACTGCACCCAGCAAGGGCGCAGACGTAATCCCTGGGAAATATATTGTCACCCTCAAGTCTTCTGCTTCCTCTGCCAAGGTTGAGTCTCACCTTCAGTGGGTTGGTGATGTTCATCGCCGCAGCCTTTCTAAGCGTGACACTGCAGGTATCGAACATACCTTCAACATCAAAAACTGGAATGCCTATGCTGGACAGTTCGATGAGGACACCATTAAGGAAATCGAGGCCAGCCCCGAGGTAAGCTTTAACGATGAAATCCAAGACTTCTGTTTACAAGAGACAAGGTTGCTTTCGTCGAACCTGACAAGGTTGTTAAGCTCAGCTTCGAGCCATCTAACGAACTGTCCGATAGGGCCCTGACCACCCAATCGGGAGCTCCCTGGGGTCTTGGAACGATCTCCCACCGCACCTCCGGTTCCACCAGCTACATCTATGATACCTCTGCTGGCGAGGGCACTTATGCTTATGTTGTCGACAGCGGTGTTTTGATTTCTCACTCACAGTTCGGTGGCCGCGCCGTCGCAGGATACAGTATCTTTTCTGGAGCTAACACTGACACTCTTGGACACGGTACCCATGTTTCTGGCACTATCGCCGGCTCTACCTATGGTGTTGCTAAGAAGGTCAGTACGCGCGGCTTTATATTGAGAGATTCCTGCTAACTTGGATAGGCGAACATTGTCTCCGTCAAGGTGTTCCAGGGAGCAGAGGGAACCGATTCTGGTGTACTCGCTGGCTTCAACTGGGCTGTGAACGATATCACCTCCAAGGGCCGTGCCGGCAAGGCCGTTATCAACCTTTCTCTTGGTATGGTTGATCCTTCCGTCTCATAGTCATTCCACTGACGGATAGTTTAGGTGGTGATGCATCTCAAGCTTGGGTCACTGCTATTGACGCTGCATACAACTCTGGGGTCCTCTCTGTTGTCGCCGCCGGAAACGGCGATGAGAATGGAAACCCGCTGCCTGTATCCAGTCAGTCCCCTGCCAATGCAGCCAACGCCATCACTGTTGCTGCTCTCACCTCTGCCTGGAAACCCACTTCATTTACCAACTACGGTATGCTGATCTCGTTCCCTTTGGAAACTTAGAAGTGACTGACTAACTATGAAAAGGCTCTGGTGTCGATATCTTTGCTCCCGGCCAAAGCGTTCTGTCTGCATGGATCGGATCCAACAGCGCCACTAACTCTATTAGTGGTACTTCAATGGCTTCTCCCCACGTCGCTGGTCTCGCCCTGTATCTGAAGGCTCTTGAAGGTCTTACTACGCCTGCTTCCGTCACAAGCCGAATTAAGGCTCTTGGAACTTCCGGAAAGATCACTGGTACCTTATCGGGTAGCCCTAACCTGATTGCCTATAATGGAAATGGCGCGTAAATCTGAGAAGCATGATAAATTGATACAGTGCTCGCTAGACTTCAACCGAGTTTTGTCAACGCTGTTCAATAGCCATAGAATAAACATATCTCAATATAATTATTATCTGTGGGACAAATGGAAATTTCCGAGAACATTGCGTGGAGGATGAACTTCAAGAGAATTGTGGCAATGAAGAATTCCTCAGCTAGTACTAGCGGCGTCTCCCGCCATCTGAACATCTCAGGCCACGTCAGCCCAGTTCTTTTAACCTTCGTTTCCGTAAGGTAAGGTATGCAATTCAAGGATCAGCCATTCGGTCTTATAATGTAAAACAAAACTCTCGTCAAAGCAGCTCAAATAGTATCCTCCCTGCCATACAATAGGCCAAGACAAAATCAATTAATAATCCTAACAACAACCTCTCTAAACCATTGCCTGGACTACGAGCTAATAGCACCAATAGCTTTTAGCAAAAATTAAGAAGCAAACCTGAAATCCAACCTCTTGTTTCCCTTGTCAGTTGTTGTCTTGAGGTAGCTAATTCTCTCTTCCCTGCTCATGCCTTCCCAGATCTTATCTCTTTTGTTGTTTTCCTTGACATAGTAGGCCTTGATAAGGATATAGACCAAAATATTCCAACCCACAACGCCGAGAAGTGCTTTGTTCCCAGAGTAATAATATGGTGCGTCGTTCTTGCGGTAGATCTGGGAAGATATAATGCTCGACATTTGAACACTCATATTATAAAGCGAGGAGCCAACAGTACGAGTGCGGACAGAACCGGCGTTGCGAGACGTTAAGGCCACAAGGATGGCATGAGGGTAGGGAGCGCCAACAAGAAGCGTAGAGAGAGTCCACTTTATCCATTTCCAACCCGGGAAGATGGGAGGCAAAGCGACCAGGGAGACCAGCATTGGCAAGATCCACAGTTGGCCGACGATACCGAGGAGAACCCGCTGATTGATTCTCTCGGATACCCAAGTCCAGAACAGTAGCTGGATAATGAACAAGGAGTATGCCGGGATGGTAAGAAGGTTGGTATGGAAAGTATCAAAACCAAGAGCCTTGCAAGTGAGTGTGATATATGCTTGGGGAGGCGAGTTAGGAATACCCCAAGACAGACCGATGAGGTAGATAGGCCACATGTGGTAGTCAGTGAGGGCTTCCCAAATCAGGCTGCCTGTCAAGCCCTGACGATTGTGCATGGTAGCCTTGCCAGGATCATCCCGAAGAACTCGTGTGACAATGATGATCTCTTCGCGTTCAGAGAACCATCCAGCCTTGGGTCGCAGTAAGCCTTTCCAGCCCGTGCGAGCCGTCTGAGTAGGCGACGGTGGTAGGTAGAGGAAGGTCAGTATACCAATCAGTGCAGTAAAAGAGCCCTCAATTAAGAAGAGATATCTCCAACCCTCATGCAACCCACTGTGGCCCCTAAGGTGGAGAATACCGTATGCCAAAAAGGCACCAACGATCTGCGTGCCTTGGTATGATGTCCAAAACCAACTTAGGCGTCTGGGAAGCTCAACATTCTTGTAGAAATACGAAAGATAGAGAATGGTGTCAGGGATGAATCCTTGAAGTATGTAAGTAAGGGGTTCGTAACGACAGACACCCGGCGTTAATTTATATTTACCTCCTTCGAGCATTCCAAGCAACCAGCGACAAATGAAGAAGCTTGTCTTTCCTTGAAGTGCGGCTTGCGACATTGCCACGACACTCCATAGAACCATCTGGATAGGGATCCAGACGTCCGGTCCAAGCTTTTTTCCAATGACTTGTGAGGGGAGTTCTGCAAATAAGAACGAACAGTAGAATATGGTCATGCCATTGTTGTAATCGTTTGTCGTAAGACCGAGATCGGCTATACCAAATTAGCACTGGTAGCACACAAAACTGACTATCGGCTGTGAGCTTACTTAGCATGCCATCCGAAAGAGCTTGAACAATATTGCCACGGTCCAGCTGGAGAGCAAAAAACATGATGCAGGCAGGAAGTGCGATATACCAGTCAAGCTACCATCGAGATTAGTATTTCTGGTATGTGAGAACATACAACGTGAGCGACATACCTGCCTGACCAGCTTCTCCTCCTCGTGAGATTCCCAAGTTGCAGAAGGCTCGAAGCGGTGGGCACCTTCAAAGCCATCTACGATCTTGTAGATATCTGTGGCTTCAGGAGCAGCAAATACATTGTGATGGTTGTTAACCAAGTCGCTTTGTAGGGATGCAGTCTCTGAGCCTGTCGAGTAGCCTTCATCGACTGGTACATGACTGACATCTTTGCCAAAGAGGTGATACCATCTTTGGCGCTTGGGAGACTGTGTCGCGAACTCTCCAGCAGGATAGGATTCTTCGAGGCCGTCTTTAGACATTGTGAACTAGTATTTCATTGAACTCTGGCTGTCTCCGGTCTAAGGTAACCGCTACTGTGGAAATCCTTATTTTATATATCTTGTCTACTTCATATCCCCGTTTTTGGGTTTGCTATTCGAGCTCGAAATGGCGAGGGAGAACCGTGCCGTCTTATCCGGGTAGTAGCTATTGCGTGATGAGATAAAGCTCAACGATAGCATTTTCGGGAGAAGTGGCAGTACGGCTGGTCGGGGCTATCTTGAATATGGGTCTAGACTTGACATAATTAAGTGCAGTAGGTAGATTATAGCGCCAAGTCGCCATAGTGCCATAAAGCTCGGCATTTGCGTGATAGCTTGCGTGATTGGCGCCGGCGTTAGCTACCTACCTGCTACAGATACAGATTAGTGAAATTTTTATCTATCTTATCTGATAAAAAAATGTAGCGAAAAGGAGCGAATTATTAACATGCTATAAGTAGTAAGTATATTAATTCTTAAATAATCTACCCTTATATATTCTTGGATATATATAGAGGTAGGTCTCTTAGTATACACTAGAATGTGGCCCAGTCTATTAACAAAGGAGTACAGGATAGAAAAAAGGTCGCTCGGGCAGCACCATTGAAAGTACACTTAAAGTTGTTCGCAAATGTGGATATATTTCCCGGCCACTTGCGACCCTGATTAGCCGGGTTGGATGATGGTTTCCGAACATTCCTTGCACTTAATTTGCTTATCGCTTCGTCGCCTAATGGGATGTTGCAAGTCCGATTGTCGTCCGTGTTCCGGCCTCCATCCTGGCGGTAACTCCTAAATCGGATGTTGGGACATGAATTGGTCAACATTCGCCTGGCGCTGGGTTTGCCTAGAACATTTAGACAGTCCTACTAATCTGGAGGATCTTGAGGAGTCTTCTACAGAATCAGAAAGCAGTCAATTATCTGTTATCACAGTTGGTCTGGTAATTAACGGTGAACTGGCAACTATCACCATAATGAATACTTCCGCACTTGCCGCATCCTCCCTTGTTGTCATTCCCCAAGTCCTGATACTTCCACCACATCTCATTACCGCTTAGCACACATCCCTTACCCGAAACAAAAACACCGCATCCGTTGCCAGTTGAATCACCCCAACAGTCACCACTGAGAGCCTTGCAATTGCCGTAGTTCTTGTCGTCGTTGCGGATCGAAGAGTTGATAGCATGATCGCAATACTTGACTTGGAAGGTACTGAGACTGCATATTCCGCTTCCCTTGCAGTCGTACATGGTAGGCTACTCTGTCAGCTGCGGTTCGGGAGGGGCAGAACTGGTCGTGGCAAGATTTTCATCGTCACGGCCTGTTATCTCACCGTTGGGAGGTTGTCTGTATATAGCCGTGAAGAAACTCTCGACCGTATACCAAGCATAAGTATCAGTTTTGGGGGACTGTTAGATACCAGGTATCACAAATGTCTAGAGCTAACTAAGTTCTGTCCGCTGATTTAAGCTCTCAGCCACAAGTCTCAACTGCAAATAACACATTTAGCCAATGTTTAGAGCATCTCTCACGGTTCGTTGCTGTTAGATAAATCCAAGTGCTCATTCTTGCCAGTTTCTTGACCATTTCTGGCATTTACCCTGTAGGCGTTTGTTTGTTGGTCAGCGCTAATATACTGATCCTTAATAATAATATCATTTTCTGCTCTTATTATTAGCTGGTCCACTTCTCTCGGCTCAAAGTAATCTTGCCTTTGACTGAACCAATGAGATTATGAGATAGAGACGGAAGATGAACCAGGTCATGAATCATTGGACGGAATTTACTAGTCTTGAAAATTGAGTCCTTCTGCTTTGTTTTATCTGCGTCGAGTTCTTTCTGGACAGCTGCTAGGTATTCTTGTCTTGGGGCGAAGAATCCACTGTAAAATACAATAGTGCCACCCGGAAAACCTTATGCGTCGTCGAAAGCATAGCCTCCAATAGTGCCGGCAGTACATTTAATGCTACTGCAGCGACTTTGAACAACAAAGCCTTTTTGAGTGATATCTTGGCAGGATGCTCGGATGATTCGCCCTTCTCGGGCGGTCGTGGTTAGTTTTCGGTGAAAGGTGATGAGAACACTGACCGTTGATGAAGTTTACATTGCTAATCCTCTTGGCAATGTCAGCTCCAAAATTCCTCTGCTCTAGTAAATTGCCTAACTTGAATGCCAGTATCTTGGCTAGGATAGTAACAATGTCACGCTAAGCTTGCTTAATATCTTCTATCTGACTCCGACTGCAACCCTTGTAGGTGCGAAATGGAATGGATACGTAACGAGAGTTATGTTTATGACTAGGGTCAGTATCTCAAGGGCCAAGTGTAGTGCCCATAACCTTTTCACCTGTCCAATCCAATACTGGCTCACCCTCAACTTGCCGAAAGCCTGAGTTGTCAAAGGCGGCCTTGACAGGCATGATGACAGGGTTGAAGCTGTAGATGCCATCGTAGCACTCTCGGGCAAGGCATCGACCTCGATCCGTCCCAGCAACGACGGTGTCACCATTTTGATCACCAGTCGCTGAGTGCCTTCCTCAATTCCGTCCTCGACAGTACCGTAGTTGAGGCCCGTCTGAAGGATTTTGGAGCCGATACTCTTGCCATTACTCATTACATCAGCAGTGAAGCCAGTTGCATGGGCAGGGACTACCAGGGCCCAGTGAAGAGCGTTCTGGCCAGCATCGGTGCCATTAGGTTCTTGAAAGTACTTGACGCTAGAATCACCCGCAGGGCAAGTAGTACTCTGGAAGATGCTCTTATGCAATAAAGCACCCTGAGGTATAGCTTCATCGCGCTTAGAGAATGCTGGAACCATCGAACCGCCGTTCTTCTAAGCGTGGATAAAGGCCGAGTACAGCGATTGGAGGATAGTATGATCGGAACCGTTGGGGCTGGCCGTATTGGTTGGGTTGGGTATCCGTGTTCTGTTCGGGCCAGAGGCTACCGAAGTGATGACTCTCGTGTCCATCATTCTGCGCATTGTCAGTGATCGGGAGCCTTGCTGCGATGTAACGGCACTTACTCGAGTCAAAAGCTGGATGATATCGGGTTGAGAATCCAGGCTAAGGATGATCTCCATTCTCTTCACAACGTTCATCTCACCACCCACGATACAAGTTCGCTCAGTACTGGCAATGCAATTAGTATCCGTCTTCCAATCCAATATCAATTCTTGACTTACCGCATTCTTGTACTGAAGCATTCTGATGGCTAGAGGAGCTTAATAGTCCAGGTAGTGGCTAACAATACAGGAATGACATACGCATCATGAAGACTTTACCCTTTTTCTGCGGAGGGACCATAACCTTGATATCTTTGGACAGGTAACCTTCATTGGTGCCGTGGACTTCGGGCCAGGCTGACTCCCAGATACTGGCTCCGTCGATGATGTCCCCCCAGTACTGCCACCAGGCAGGATGGCTTTCCCAGAATCCGACAGTGTCATCAATGCCAGGGGCGAAATACATTTCGTTGGCAAAAGACTGCTTCCAAGCAATGAAGTCCTTATCGGTCTGTCTGCCTGTGCTACAGCCTGTTCATGCCAGCAATAGAACCTTGTATGTGAATTCAGAATCACTGGTGATGAAGGGGAAGTCGTTGAGTCCGTAGCGGAGGTAAGATTTACGCCCAAGAAAGCTCTTCAGTATCGCCTCATACTCCTATTGGTACACAATTAGTTGATCAAGCACTGGGCTACTGCAAGTACCCAAAATTTCGATTGAGGTATTTTGTAGGTGCCTTGATCGGCATTGCCGAATGCACCATGATGAAACTGATATGGACAAGAACAAAATTTGTATTGTAAATTATCTACCAATTTTTCCAAGGCCTTCCTACACTCCTCCGAATTTTCGACGTATCTACCAAGTGAAGGATTCTTCTACATATCGAACAACAACGCCATGTCTCGCCATTGCAGCGCAGACATACCGAGCTTCATCACACATCGCATGTGGCCCACAGACAACCACTGTAGTTCCACCAATAGCGTCCTCCAATTCCGTCGTCAAAACTCTCTTGATGTCCATGCGCTCGCCAACCGACACATGGGTCTCGATATGGCCCCAGTTGGAGGATTCGCCACCTTCTTTTGCTCCAGCGGCATCTCCACCTACAATCATACTCTTGACAACATCGACAAGGCCCTTACTTTTGATTCCCCAGTACAGCTTAGTGGTTCCCAGGGGCTTAGAGTACATTGACAGGGAGGCTTGGAGAGATGACAGAACGCCAGCAATGCCGACACCACCAGATATGACGAGGGTGTTTGGGTATTCGGTGTTGGGCTCGAAGCGGCTGGTGTCTTCGTGGCCATAGGAGGACTCGATGAGGACCGAGATGGCGACGCCTGTGTCTGCTTTCTTTGCGAGCTTGGCGGTCATACCACGAAGGTTCTGGACGAACAGAGTGATACCGGGCTTGGTAGTGTTACACTGACCTCGGAGTTGGCGGATGTTGGACATGGTGCCTCCCATCTCTTTAGAGGCTGATGCCTCAGTCGGTGAGATTGCGCCCTCATTCTCAGACTGTGTGTGTGAAGCGGAGCTTGGGATTAAGGACTCTCCATCAAGCTGGCCTTTGCTGCAGTTGACAATTGAGAAAGGGTGGTTCTCCCATACGCGCCAGGACAGAGTAGGGAAGTAAGCGAAGCAGTGACCATGGGCATCAACATCTGGGATGTCAATTCTCAGATACTTGTCATCGATGCGAGTGACGTACGCTTTCTTAATACCATATCTGGAGACACGCAGAATCCTGAGCAGTCTCTCAAGGCCCCAAAAAGCAAAAGCGATAATGAGCCAGATCTCAAAGCCGCCCTTGCCTTCGTAAAGGAAAACAATGTGAAACCAAGAACCTACCAAAGCGCCGATCGTCAAGACTATGTGCGTAATGAGGAAGACCTCATACATAATCTTTCGGATTGGAAGCATTGAGAAAGGGATCAAGGCAGAGAAGGCGACAGTTCCAACAATACCGACATACCAGTAGGGGTATGTAAGAACCAAAGGATACGAGTCTCCCTCGATCATGATTCGAAGCCAAAGAAGTGAATGGAGGGCGACTTGCACGACGCAGATGGTGGCAGTCCATCTGTGGAGGAGAAGGAAGGTTGAGTAAGACCAGTTAGTTAGCCGGAGTAGCACACTGCTACGACCAGCATAGAGGATAACAACGGGGATGTTGGCGAATGCAACGGAACCAGCACGGTTGCCAATATGACGCATTAGCTCGTAGTGGCGGTCTGGGAAGATGCCGTTGGGAGCGTAGTTGGGGTATCCTGCAAACGTGGCCAGGCAGTTGATGGCAATGAGGTAGAGGATAAAAAGAGCTTGACCTCGGGTAGGGACCATACCAATCCCCAGTGTAGCCACGCTGTGCTGCCTACCCCAAGCCGGAGGGTCGATAAAATAGCCGTAAAACTTGCTTCTCCATGAGCTTGGGAGGGGGAGAAAACGAAGCAGGGAGAAGCCGATGGGGACCATGACACAAGTCATGAAGGCCAAAATCCTATGGATGGTCAGTTTTGTTGGTGTCGCGAGAAAGAGCCACTTACGAGTACATGGACTCGTTCTTGGCTACGGCCTTGTATCCTTTTACACCGTTCATATAGCTCTGATACGTAGTTGCATCGATAGAGATGGTACGGTTAAACACCGTCTCGTCTGGAGACATTGGCTTCGGCGGAGTCGTGATGTTGACCTGAGCCAAGGCTTCGGGGTAAGACCATCGAATCGTCAAGGCTTCAGAGTCGTAAATCATCTTGACTTCCCAAAAGTACTCAATCTTGTAGATCTTGACAGTCTTGGGGCAATAGCTGTGGATGCAGTATGCGATCGAGGTCAAGTAAGAGGTATCGTTGGCGAAGCATGCCGCTGATGGATATGCAGCTGCTTTCTCCTCCGCTGTCATACCTGCGTACTCAGGACAGTCTAGGTTGTAGGGCATGGCGTATGAGCATGCCTGGGCACACTCTACTGGGTAGTCGTCCCTACCATAGCCTTCAAGAGGGACTGTGGCTAACGTGCTGGGGATGAAAGAAAGTGCTGACAGCACGATTGCTAATGCCGGCATTGTAGTGGAAGACCACATGATGACTACTGATCAAGGCTAAAAGAAGAAACGAGATCAGTAAATGATGATGACCTGAATGAGCCGAGAAACAGAAGCGCTTTAAATTGTGCTCGGCAATTGATTCTTAAGTAGGGTTGCAGACCAATCTGGATAAAATGCCTCTTGTTCCATAAACGGTGATTCTTAAGAAAAGACCCATTACAAGATTCCATGGCTGCATTCTAGATCCTTGATCGCCGGATATCGTTCGTTTTGGACAACGGCTATTGGTTTAGTATTAGCAGAGCGAAACCCAGGCCATGGATTTTGTGGCTTGTTGATTAGCATCAGCATTTGGGGACTGGAAGGGATTGACCATGTTGAAGAGATGGTTTGGACCCATTTTGTTAAATGCAGGCTTTCCCAGGATCGGAGGAGGACCGAGAGTTTGCGCTTGGTTAGTGCGGTCTCGTGTTTGTGGGCATGGCTCCAGTCAAGTTGTCAACTGTCTTGAGGCCTTCAAGTCAATATCCTCACTCAATTGTTAAAGACAATATTGTCACTTGGTTACCTCAGTCCGATACTGAATCTTGGTATCAACAAGTGCCCGTCTTGGCAACGTGCCGATATCTCAACTCTTCTCGATATCACTCCTTGGCATCACCCAAGTTCTCGGAACCATCAGCCCTCCAAGGAATTCAACCTCATGTCACCATTGGTCACAGTGAGACATGGGGTTCCAGGCCCCTTAATTCCGCCCGCCAAAAGTAAAACAGTGACTCAGCGGAATTCTGAATGCAGCCAGGCAAATTTTTCGTTTAGTTGTGCCGAACTGCCGCAGCCACTGATCAGATAAAGAGAGCTAGTCCCACGCGTTCTAGACCTAAAATGGGAATTTGAACGGATCGCGCGGGGTCCTTGGCTGATTGATAAGATGGATTTGATTGATAAAGGGGACTAGGGTAGGACTAGCATGTGAATGGACTGTGGGACAAGGGCTTGGCGGAGATCCCCGTTGAGAGGTGTAACAAGAGCTTTTACACTAACTTTAGGTAATAGTCTGTGTGATCACCAGCCACTGTCTATGTTTTTCTTCTCCTTGTCACGATGGTGACTGCCGATCATCTCTGAGACTTGAGATCTATCACATGAAGCATCATCTCGCCAGACTTTAACTCATTGCACAAGTTGTCAGAGGCTAGAGTAGCTAAAGTACCTAGCCCAGCCGCCTCGGTTAAAAACACCTGATGATATCTCTCCACTACAGTACAGCTAACTCAATTAGGCTCACATGGGAACTTCTCGACCTTGAACATAATTTTCATCCGCATTTTCGTTACTAATAGCGCTCTAACTTAATCGCCCGCTCCAGACCCCTAGCATTTCGGCTTGGATAGCCGTTTCATTCACGTGGGGGGAACATTCTGGACCACCATAGATGAGGTAAAATAATAACTCTCGCAGTATGCATAACTCCGCGTCCCTTCAGTCTAACGCAATATTGGCAAGTCTGTTGGTTAGTAGCCTTCTTGTCAGGCCAGAGGCTGCTTTAGATAACTAATCTATGTGCCGAGTTCCGAGATAATGAATAAGGTTATCAGATCATTTACGCCCTACTCGACAGAAGGTGCTCAAGTGATGACAGCTTCTCCGCTGATCGTTCGGATCCTCGGGATGTTTCCTAGACGGCGGCTCGTCATTCACGTACTTGAGATGGTGTCACGGAATATGGGAGGCTGGAGATAATTTATTTCTCGCGCTAGAATCGCTTCCATGCGGTATCGGCCACATCGCTAGCTCTCCACTTCCATGGGAACCCATGATCAGGGCTTTGAGAGCCAACAGCCGATTTTCTCCGCCAATCCGGTACGCTAGAGTTACATTTCATGGTAATAATTGATAATACATATGACCCGGGAACAAAACTCAATCAATGACTCCCAAGCCCATCAACCATGAGATCAAAACCCGCTGCCAGAAGTCGGTCCACAAAGGTCATGCCCAATGTCGATGGCGTCGATAGTCCAGCATCAATAGGCTCAGTCTTGCTCAATTGATTGATTGGCGCTGCAGCCTCTACGGCTAAAATTGCCGCCATGTCAACCAGCGCTCCCTTGTAGCTGAACTCTGCCAACGCCACTGGTTCTTTCTTACCAGTCACAAACCCAACTGCCTTCCATTCCGCACTCTCCATCTTGCGACTTTCGTCTCTATCGGGTCCAGATCCTCGATCGAAGGACTTGCCACGGATGAAGGATCTGAACCAAGGCACTGCAAGCAATAAAATGCCCAGTTTTGTGACGATGTGCATGAGTAGTGCGGATACGAGGCCAGCGGCTGGGCTGTATTCTTTGTAAACGAAGTCTTGTCCGTAAATCTTTAGATTTAAGGCTACTGATCGTTGGACGACAGACTCATTACCCCACGCAACGAACGATGTTGCTAGATGCCTAAGATATCGGTCGTACCGATGGCTCATCAGTTCCTTGTTCTTCTTGACCACATGTTTGGGATTTGGCAGCAAGACCGAGGTGTCAGAAGTCAACCAACCACTAACCCCATAGGTCTCGGCCACGTCAAGAACAGTATGTAGGGAACCACCTTCCATCCCAATCATGCTGAGTTTTCCAGAGCATACGATTTCAGATGCTGCTGGCAGTCCTTGCTCTCGTAGATGCCTAGCAATCAACCACGCCACAAGATCGGATGGAGCACTTGATCCCGAGATAGCCGGGATAATGATAGCGCCTGAATTTTTGGCTGTCTCGTGAAAATTCTGTATCATTTCGGCGATCCATGCAGTCTCCGTACTAAAGTCGACGTAATGGGTACCATTACGAACACATGCGTTAACGACTGGACTTCCATAGCGGTGATATGGCCCGATGCTGTTGATGAGAACTTTTGTTTTTCTCACAATGGGCTCGGGGCCTTTAGCGTCGAGTTGAGGGATGATGTAAACGGCCGGCTCCAATCGATCGGGATTGATAGCTTGTAGGCCTTGGCGCAGAGCTTCGAGCTTTAAGGCTAAGCGACCTGCAATGCACTATCTCGTATTCGTTATGAAGGTCTTGGCAATGTGCTCTGCGCAGATCGCAGCGGTCCACCCTGTGGCCGCCAGGATTGTTATCTCATATAATCGAGTGCTCATTGTGTTTTAATGCCTGGTAATTAATTGACCACTGATGTTTGCGGTGTCTGTTAATTATATACCAGATTCCGGCCTACTCTTCATTTCGGTTAAACCCTAATACTTAGAAAGAAGTACACCCTTACACTTGCCAAGTCCAAGAAATGAAAAATCGCCATCTCTGTTACCGTAATCACCTCAACACTCAGAAACAAGTTCTGGGTACCTGATAAGCCTCGTTCATTTTCTCTCATTTGTCTTGTCAAGTCCTCAGCTACTAAACAGCAAAGGAACAACAAACCTCATTAACTTGGTTATTTACTCACACGACTTTCCAGTACCATGCAATGCACTTCCTGTCAAAAGTCACGGATAACTAACACTGCCTTCTTCAATATCATAGCCAGTAAGTAACCCTGATATAACCCTAAGATACTATTAAAAGGATAACTAATACCGCCTTCTTTTATATTATAGCAAGTAAGTAAACCTAATATAGTCCAAGATATAATTATATAAAATGCTGATATAGCTTTCTTTTATATTATAGCTTATAAGTAAGCCTAATATAGTCCAAGATATAAGTATATAGATAGCTAATGTGGCTTTTCTTTATATTATAGCCTATAAGTAAACCTAATATAGTCTAAGATATTATATTATATATAACTAATATAGCTCTCTTTTATATTATAGTATTTAAGTAAATTTAATATAGTCTAAGATATAATTATATAAATAACTAATCCTGCTTTTCTTACTATTATAGGGAGTAAGTAAGCTTAATATAATCCAAGATACTATTAAATAGATAACTAATACTGTTTTTTATTTACTATTATAGAAAGTAAGTAAACTTAATATAGTCTATAATACTATTAAATAGATAGCTAATACTGCTTTCCTTAGTATTATAGCTTATAAGTTGTTAAGGCTTGAATAAAATAGCCTATAAATTCACTGTAAGTAGTAGGATGTACTATAGTAATAAATAGGGTTAAAGAGGAGGTAGAAGGAGGATAAAAAGTTATAACTAAGGAATAATAAGACATAGGGTAGGTTTTATAAGATAAAAGTAGGTCTGTTAAATAGAGCGAATTTTTCCGAATTTAATAATATATATTATATAATCAGGAAGTTAATAAGTCTTTAACTAAAAGGGAGTTCCTAAAGTAGGAAGACCTAGGACTTATATAGATATCTTAAAGAGCAGACATTATAATTCCTAAAAAAGGGTAGCCTTAATAGTAATGAAATAACTATTATAAAAACCGCCAAAATTTAGAGAAAAATAAAATATACTTTTTTCCTAATTTAGAAGGCACTAGGCTTTAGTAGGCTTATAAAGCTTAAATAAGAAAATAAGGTTTCTTATAGTATATTATAAATTATCTAACTAAGGGGTAAAATCTAATATATATAATCCTTATTATATAATCATTATATAACCTAGTTTACGTAACTTTTTAACTAATACTTCCTTAATAGGAAATATTTAAAGTTTATAGAAAAACTTTAATATATAGAGCTTGCTTAATTCTCTACATTTTACTTAGGTAAGTATACTAATCAAAAGCCCTGAATTTTCTTATTATTTTACTATATATTTTGCCCTAATTAGTTATCTGGATTATAATATATTCCTTAGTTATATTATAAGACCTTTATATAAAGTCAGGTCTTAACATAAGTAAACCCTATATAATCCAAGATACTATAAAATAGATAACTAATATTGCTTTCTTTAATTAGATAGTTTATAAGTAAGCTTAATATATTCTAAGATATAATTATATAAATAACTAATATAGCTTTCTTTTATACTATAGGGAGTAATTAAGCCTAATATAATACAAGATACTATTAAATAAATAACTAATAATGCTTTTTTTACTATTATAGGGAGTAAGTAACCCTAATATAGTCCAAGATCCTACTAAATAGATTACTAATGCCGCTTTCTTTGGTGCTATAGCTTGTAAATGAACCTAATGAAGCCGTAGTATGAAGCAAACCACAGAGCATCCACTGCGTTCTCGAATTCAAATAATTCGTTGATCCTTTCGTGGTTACCGTTAGTAGCTTGACGGGTGGTTATTGCTTCGATAACCTTCAGTCTAGTTAGATTCACCTCCTTGAAAAAACGTAGATTGTGGCTTATAGCTTGGCTAGACACACTGTTGTGTCGTCTCTTTTTTCCACGAATTAGTAGATACTCCTTGGTATTACTAGTTATGGTCTTGTTGTTAGGCTATAAAGTTTTATAAGTGGTAGAGTTATATTGAAGTTAGGACCGATTAATTCCAGACAGTGCAGATAGGTGTATTATACTCTAAAAAGATAAGTAGAGGATAGTAGGGAAAGTGAAAAGAAGAAGATAAAGAATTAGTAAGAAGCCTGCCGTAACTAAATAGGTGTCAGGATCACGTAGGTATCGATATTTTGTTACTTGAGGGATCCGCACCTATCGAAATAGCTACAGATAAGTATGATCGTTAACGTGGTCAATTTCTTGCACAAAATATCTTTGCTGCCAATATATTACATAACTCCTGCGTAAGCAGTGATCCAACTGAAAAAAGGGGCTCCATCCGCTTCTTGGCAGGCCCTCCATTATCAAGCTTCGAGGGCGATCAATGTCGACACAAAGATCGAATACTCAACAGCAGCCGCAGTATCTGCCTCATGATTCACCTTCACCTGGTCCCTTGAATAACGGTGACTACGGAGCTAAGCCTTTACCTGGTGTCGACTCCTCCGATAATCTCACTATCCAAACATGGAATCATTTCCTTTATCACAGCCATAGACGATTTTGACGACCTTGACCTAGTTTGACTCCTAGTAACTAGGCTGTCAAACATGGAAAAGGATTCTGTATTATGTACTGTACTGTATATGAACGAATATGCTGAGTTTCTTGTGGCAGTCATTGTTAATAACAGTAAGCAACAACAGCAGCCATCTGAACAGACTTGGAAGTTTTGAACTGTGAAAAGCCACACGATAGTAGCGATGTGGGCGATTATATAGGATTAAGAATCAGGTTCATTCTGGGCCTACGGCATATCGTAGAGTAGAAGAGAAACTATATTGACTTTCTTGCGGCTATAAACGGCTATTTTAAGGGCGTAGAGTCAGATTTTGGCCATTTTCAGAATAATCAAGTAACGCCCATTTTTGGATGTGGGTAAACAATGAGATTGATTATCTGCCGTGGAGTAATTAAATTTCACTTTTGATCATGCATGTAAGCTGTCAGCAGGAGGTCTATTCATACTGTATGAATAGTGCGAAGGAACTGTATCATCAACACGCCACTATCTAAAATGTCCGTGCGGTATAAACCAAAGACAGAGAAAAAGGGACAAACGATTTCGATCTTTACTGTACCCTTAGCAGCAGTCTGGCGTTAGTAGATCATGCTCTTAGTTTCTATATAACTTACAATCCTCGATCCTAATTTTATTATATGGGTTATATTGGCTAGAATCTAACTATAAAATAAGTTAAATCTCCTAGATAGTAATAAGCATATCTAGAAGATTAAGCAAATAACTTAATAACCCCTTTAATTATATAGGTATAGTATTATAAGCTAGGCAGCTAAATAATTTATAAATAAGTATATATAGACCTGTATTTTAGTCTAATCTTATTTATAATATATTATTACTACTGCTAGTTAATACAGTAAGTACCTAATACCTAAGAAATATTTATATAGTAAAGATTAGTAAGAAATATATTATCTCTTTTATAGGCTTTATTATAGCTTATTAACTAGATACTAAACTAATATACTATTATTTACAGTACTTAAAAATAGAATATCTCCTTTTAAGTCTATTTTTTACTTTTTTTTTTATAAGGTATTGTGACGGTGGGGGTTTCAAACAGGGAAACTAGTCC